>JAANSK020267494.1:0-11881 GCA_011763485.2 Isoetes engelmannii
AGTTTTATGCGAAGAAGTGGTTGCCTAGAAGCTTAGCTTGTTTTTTTTTTTGGTAAATTGTGTTGCATGAGTGCTTGTCAAACTTCTAAGGTAGCTGGACCGTTTGAAAAGTGACCTTTATACGCCTCTGATTTGCTATTTCGAGCAAAATGAGAATGTACGGATTCTCAAATTAATGAATTCGTGCATAATCTTCCCAATTCAGATTGTATATGTCTTTGAAGTTCTGCCAGGAGTGGAGCCGTCCATCAGAATATTGGCCTGAACATGTGCTACAGCTGCTGAAAGCCATCTGCGCTGAGTCTTAGGATGCATGGAGGAGACAAGTGGAGCAGCGTCAATAGGCCGAGGTAGAGGAATCCAGAGAAAAAGAGAAGAAGCGTTAGAAGCTGCTGCCCTAGACAAGTTGTCTTCTGTAGCATTGACCAAAAGAAAAGTGTCGTCTGCAAACTGGTTACAAATTATCTGCGAGCCATCAGCCATACTCAAACCTTGAAGAAGGGAATCATCCACCGCGTGATGAAGGATCTGCAATAAGCCCTCTGCAACAATGGTGAAGATAAAGGGTTCAAAAGGGCATCCTTGTGTAATACCTCTCCCCACGGGGAAAATTTCTGAGGGTTCACCTTGGAATAAAACAACAACCTTAACAGACTTCAATAATTTCCACACTATTTGTAGAAGATAGGCCCAAAACCCAATTTGTGCATAATTTGTAGCAGAAAGGACCAAGAGACACTGTCATAAGCTTTGGTGAAATCAAGTTTTAGCTACACAAGCCGATGCCCAGTCCGCCATGCACAATACATTCCTTCATAAGCAGTTGCTAGATTGTCAAGAATGTGGCGCCCGATTAAGAAGCCGAACTATTTTTTAGTAATAGAATCCTCCAAGTATAAGCTTCAACCTTTCTGCATACGCCTTAGCTATGATTTTGTAAACCACTAGCAGTAGCATAATGGGCCTCCAGTGAGAAATCGTCTTGGGATCTTTGACTTTAGGAATCAAAGTGATGATACCAGTGTTGAAGATCTTGTCCAACTGATGGGACTGCAAAATATCTTGATATGCCTGGCCTGCCATAACAAGTCAAACGTCAACTCCCAAGAAACTCTAAACCCTAGCTTGGTTGCCCTCAACTGTCGCTTTGAGTTGCCTCCAATATTCTGTATATGCCTGGTCTACTGTGGTACTGTCATCCGGTTGCTGAGCTGAGCTTGACGACTGAGCCTTTGTATGGGCCTCTTTCCGCATGGAAGAGGTTTCTCTCGTGCCTCTATTGTCGGGTCTCCCTCGCTTGCATGACGGGCCATCTGCTTGCTCTTCCCAACTGGACTTGTCAGGTGCATGGGTCTGAGCCAAAGACAGATGTCGAAAGAAGTAACTCAAAGTTTTTATTTCTTACACTTACTTCGGAGATTTGTTTTGTCTTAATTTCTTCAACAAATACGGTGCAACAGAGCCTTGTTAGACATAGTGAACCGTAAGCAACTAAGAGAAGAAAGCTTGCGAAGCACAGAAAAAAGAAACTCTTGAATGTTAACTACAGTATATGTCTGTTGTAATTTATGCCAAAAAAAGAATAGAATAGAATAAGTTTTTATCGTCCTCGGAGGCCAATTGGCCCATGGGACCTGTACAAGTCAAACAGCAAGCGTATTACGGCGCGGATGAAAAAACCCAGTTGGGGAAAAACCGTGGCGGCAATGCGCTTGCTGGTATACAAAACAACTGGAGACCCTCACAAGGAAGTGGGACAGAGTCGATGGCGTTCGTCAAGAATCTCCTGGAGATATGACCCAAGAGTTCCTACCGCTTCAGTGCTGAGCAGGAGATGGAGTGCCTGCCCAGGTATCACTAACTGCAGATACCGTGCTCTAATCTGTTCATAAGAGGGGCAGGTTTGCAGAGCATGGCACTCGTTTTCAAGGACCCCTTGGTGGCAGCACTGGCAAGTCCTATCCTCCAGTGCTTCCCTTGTCCATCGTCATGTTTCAATGCGGAGGTGGTATTCTCCCATTCGGATGGAGGCGATTAGCCTATGCTTTTTCATGGAGAGGGAGGTGAGCAGGTACTGCTGGGGCCCCCGCTTGAGCGTGGGATTTACTTGTTCTCTATAATGCCCGAGCTTGACCTGTGCCAGGGCCTCAGCGTCCCAGAGCTTGCCAAGGAAGCAGGTGTCGAGGTAGGCTTTTAGCTCATCGTGATCCTTTTTCGTGCGGACCCGTATGCATCTGTGGGCGTGGACCTGCCATTGGGACAACCATTGTGCCTGCTTGTCTTTCCAGCAGGTTTTGAGGCGCTGCGGGCCCATTGCGATCGCCAGGGCTGCTCTTGGCAGCCTGTCTTCATCCATTCGGGCTACCTTTTGGAAATATCAGGTGGTGACATATGGCTGGACAACTCTATATCATTTCCTGAATTCCTAAACATGTACCAGAGGCATGCTTTGTTAAGGAGGATGGATCCACCATCAGCGATATTTGCTATCATACACATCTAAAGATGTCATGACCATACTAACAATCGATGGAAATACATACATGTCATAGACATGAAGACTTATAAAAGCTAAAATAAATTCTCAAATTATTTATGGTCAGTTTTAAGCATTTCAGAAAGTCTCTGAAATGCTTAAAATTGATCATGATTTACCTTTGACATGCAATTACTCCTTTTTTTGGCAACTATAAGGTGAAGGATCGAGCTCCGAAGCTAACATTTTCTACTGGGAAAGCCTTTAAATTGGGTTAAGTTGCACATGCACCCAGACATGTTCTTGAAGAATGTTGTGACACCATTTGAGCTTTGTTGAGATTATCAGCCCTTAATTTGGGTACACCATTTGAGCTTTGTTGAGATTATCAGCCCTTAATTTGGGTTAAGTTGCACATGCACTCAATCATGTTTCTTGAAGAAGGGAGGATGGGTGTGACACCTTTTGAGTTTTGTTGAGATGATCTTGGGCATTAAGATGTTGCAGTTGATTTAGGTAGGCACGTTGGTAGGATATATGTCAGGTCAATGTTCTAGGTTCAAAATTTTAGGGCCCTCAAATTTCGGTCCAAATCGACAGCTTATTACGATCTGAAACTTCTGTTGCTTTCTTACCGATTGCTGCTGGCAATGGTAAGCAACAGCGCATGCTGAATAACTGACAAAAACGCCAAATTTAGAGGTCCCTAAAATTTCGTTAACTGACAAAAACGCCAAATTTAGAGGTCCCTAAAATTTCGTTAAAGAATTTTCAGGAGCAGAAAAATTTCGATCAACGTTTTCTAATAATCACTCCTAAGTGTTATAACAATGATAGGTTTATATAGATATGGGAGATCAATATCTAGCTAGGGTAAACACGTCAAAGTTAATTGCAATTGTCATGACTATACTATAGCAGCGGGCAATATCAACGTACGATTGAAAACAACAATTTGGGCAGGCCCTACATCTGTGATGGTATGTGATTTATACTTTATTTAAGGATATGTTGCACCATTCCATGTTGATTATGTTTATCTTGTATGTTGTAGTGCACATATCTACATTTGGTATTGGTATGGATAACAAGGAATTTTGGCAATTTGCTGTATTGCCAGGTTCCGACTAAGTTCAGCCTACATATACTTTTTACTCATATATTACGGGAAAAACTGATATATTACACATTCTGAAGGGCCGCCTCTTGACTTTTAAGCTGGAATACTACTCTCAATACATCTTCAACCACCTGCATGCATTTCATCGTACCAACTTAGGAAAGCAAATATATCCAATCTACAAAACCAATCTGTCTAAGAGGATCATCATAATTAATATTCCTGCCATCCTTTCCATTGTCCTCTCTGGAAAATCGCCAGAAGGAATAGTCTTCTAATGGAGGTAATTCATTCCACTAGCTATTTGTTAAGCTCCTCACATAAGAACATACCATGGAAGAGGAGCATGATAGAAAGGTAAAGTTGTTTTGTTCTTGGAAGAAATATAGAGCTTGAACTGCCTCCATTCCGATTCTTTCAAATCAAGGATAGAGAAGAGGTTGTTCTTTGTCCATGTAGCATATAGTGCAGATATTCTTACGTGACCCATTTTTTGACATGACACGTGTTCTCCTGCCTATACTTGGGAATGGCCTAGATAAGTTCCAAGTGTTTTAAGCAACTATGCTTTAACCAAAAGAGTTGCATCGATCAGGTTCGTATCCCCCGTGGAGCTCAAGCAGTCAGATCTTAAAAGTTCAAAAAATTGCTAGAAGCTCTACATTGTACTTCACTTTTCACTTATGATGACCAGCATAGTAGCAGAACCATATATTCTTCTTTTCTATTGTCTTTCTTATTCTTCTCTTTAAATAAATGGCATACATAACTTCTTCTAGTGCAACTTTTTTTTAATTGCCAAATGATGGAAGAAGAATAGCACAGCTCGAAATATGCACACCGTACCTTATCAGGGGTTGAAGCACCAGATGTAACGCCAATCCTAATGTCACCAGAGGGAAGCCAATCCTCTTTCTCTTGTAACTCACCATGCTGCATACATAAACTTTTATATTTCAGAAATCCTGCCAACAGCTGATATGACTGCAGGTATATACATACATTAAGCAAGTAAGTAATTTTGTTGCCTGGACTAATGCGCTTCTCACTGTCAATCCAATAGGATGGGATGCCACTAAGCTCCCCAATTTCTTGTAAATGTGATGTATTACTTGAGTTCCACCCTCCAATGACAAGTATCAAATCCAGCTTTTCACGAACTAGTTTGTACATCGCATCTTGTCTCTCCTGTATTGACAAGTGACAGTTAGGTGCGGATCTTACCACAGTATATCTAGAAATATGCCTCACCTGTGTAGCATCACAGATTGTATTAAAGCTCATAAAGTGATCATTCACATTCTCAACTCCATATTTTTGCATCAACGTTTTTTGAATGAGCTTTCCTGCAACAACAAAGCATGGCATATGAACACTGATATCTAAATGAAAGTGAAATTTTGGCCCAAACACGGCATTCCTAAGCTCTAACTTTATTACCTATCTCTTCTGTTTCGCCTTTAAGCATTGTTGTTTGGTTAGCTATTCCGACCCTGGACAAGTCCTTATCTGGATCAAATCCTTCTGATATTGCTAACTTAAATTTCTGCAAGAATGTAAACTCATACAAATGAGCTTGTCTTTCCTCAAGTGATATACACAATTGCAGTATAGACGCATCATCATACTTCAAGAAACTGCTCTTTGGTACCACTTGATCCATCAAGCTCGCCTCCAAGGATATAATCGCAGACATAGATTGCCTACACACCAAAACAGTTAGTGGAAAGAAATTGATTGAGATTTACAACAACATTCCACTTACCTCTTTCATGTTCTTCACAATGACATACTTCTCAGCAAAAGATGCTGTAGCTATTGTTTCTTCATGAGCATATTTACCATGAATAACAGAAGTATGGTTGGACTTTTTGTGTTTCTCCAGGGTATTCCAAACCTACAGAAGAACCATGCCGTAATAAGATTTAAATTACACACTTGTTATTTATATATCTTCTTCACAAGGAAGCTCTCTGTACCTTAGATACCCAAGGGCATGTTGTGTCTACAAGTTGTACGCCCTTTTCAGCAAGAATTTGCATTTCACTAAGAGATGCACCAAATGCTGGGAACACAACCACATCCCCTTTCTTAATGACACTGAAGTCCTTCACTTTCTCCACGATGGGTAAAATTTTAATCTCCATCTCCTCCAGCCTCTACATTTGTAACAATATAAGATGCATCACAACTATAAAGCTCTATTGGACTTTTTTGGCTAAGAAATTTAAAACAGTACTAGTGGTATCCACATTCAACCCATATAGATATGGTGGACGCTGCGGACTTGATTGGCCAGATTTCATGGCCACAAACATTTTTATCAGTAGTCCAAGGGAGAGGAAAGAATGCTCTTCTTTTTTTATGAAGGACTAATGACTGCCTGCCCTATCCTTTTAGTCTGTTTTGAGAAATGTGAAATGATGCTATTACTTGCAAACTTATGATTTGAAAATCCTGAATCTTGAATCTTGAATCTCTGGTTCAACGACCACAGGGTAGGCATGGAGACAGTATTAGCTGTCACTGCATCTGAGATTAGAGAGGGACGATCATTTTAAAATCTTATACATTGTTGCATAATTGATGCTTCTAACTGCCTATGAGCCAGGTGTATATATTCGTGCCAAAATACTGATTTAAATTCTCATGCAGAGAGCAAGTACGCAGGGCTTGAGCTTATATATGGGCACAGCTCAGTAGGCTTCTATTTGTATAAAGAACCTATAAGGGCCAAATGATAGTAACCGAGCTTATTCTGCACTGAGTTTACCTGATTGACAGTGGGATTGTGAATTATCTCATTGGTAATCCATATTCGATTTTCAGGAAACTGTGTCCTTGCTTCGTAAGCAATTTGAACAGCTCGCTCAACGCCCCAGCAGAAACCATATGAATTTGCAAGCTTTACGGTCACATTACCCCAGGTATGTTCAAAATTGCTTTCCTTCAAGGTTTGAACAATATTACCTATGCACCACAAACATCACTATTAACATCTCGAACTTTGCTACAAACATGCCTAGGTACGAATTGCTCTAGACCTGTTTAAAGTCTATTCTCTCCTTGACTTACTTGTGAATTCCTCGCTCATAAGCTGCAGCGTTTCTTTCTTACGGCCAAACCCACTTCTATTGTAATTTTCCCCTCTGGTTAGATTCTTCCTAAACAGCTTAGTATCAAGTTGCTGCTCAGAATTGGATGATTCTGCAGGGGCCACTGCACCAGAGTTTTGCACCACTAGGAATCCAAAATTTCGGCCATATTTTCTCCAAGCAGATTGTGGGACGCGCAAAGAGAGTTCATTGTCTAGCTTGCTAGTACCAAGAAATGCCGAAGGAACCAATCCATGGGCTGACAAGCTCATCTGCGCCATAGCTAATTCCGACTCCAAAGCAGATGCCTACTACAACTATAAAATGAGATTTCTCAGGATTGTATTGAACCAATGGGAGGCTGCCACGCCAGAAACTGGACTTAGAGAGGGCAAGTTTACACCGAATTCTTCACGTGTTGGAGGTTGGAAATGGTGGTCGAGTGAATTTTTTTGCAAAGGAAAAAACACAACCATAGAAGGTTCCAAGTATTTAAAAATGATGTTCTTCTTCTACTTCTATGGTCTAATCTTTGAACTCCTTTGGGTCAATCTTCAATAGTTCCCCTTTCTTTTTTGAATGGAGGCAAGACATTACACTCTATTATAAACAAGTATACAAGTAAACAACGTACATGACCCGATTGTAGGCTCCATAATAGGCGATTTCGAAAGTATTCAAGTTCGATGGCCACAGATAGGAAGAATTATCATAGTCATATTATGCATCAGATAGGAAGTTCTTTGTTCTTCAAAACCATGTTTAGTTTGACAAATAGCACACCTGTCTAGCTGAATCCAAGATTCACATGTTGAATCCAGAACTTGAAGGTTTCTTGCTGTAATGAGATTTGTTTCCTAGTCTTTATGAATTAGTTAGTGAGGATTCTAGATTAGCAAGTTAAGTGAAGATACATAGGAAGTCTTTCATGTAATACAAAATGAATGAATGAATAAATAAATAAAAGACCTATTATAAGGTGGGAAAGTGGGTGAAAACAAGTCTCATTCATGTGGCCAAAAAAAAAAAACTAGCAGAATCGCAGGCTTGGGGAAAGGGCAGGATAGGAGAAACATAGAAAAACTGGGAAGTTAAGAGAATATGAAATGTTTTCTTTTTCCATCAATCAAGTTGGCGAGGCTTGTAAAGCAAAATAGGCAATATTGTCCATGCAAAAGTTATCAAAGCTTAAGGGGAGTTGAGTGTACCATCTAAGACCACTTAGAAGCCATGGAATTTGTTATCTAGATCATTGAGCAAGATTGTGAGCACCAACAATAGCAAATATTTTAATTGCATTGTACATGATTGTGAAAGAAATATCTAAGAATAGGAAAAAATAGAATAATTGTGATTGTACCATTGGTAATAGGTCTATCACATGTAATTTTTTGTCACAACTAACATAAATAGCCACGCTAATAGGTAAACTTAGTAGATTAAATCTTGTCATATGCTAGCTGGGTTTGCAAAGCTTTAATGACGGAGCTTACATATAACTTCGTTGCGCGTGTCATTTAAAGTTGTCGGTGCATCTGTTTTGTAAGGAATATGAAATGCCAAATGATTGGGAGATTAGTATGCTTGGTATGAAGAAGCAATGCTTGGTATCCTTGACTTTAAGCATCCACATTGCAGGCAATTCCTAGATATCATCACTGGATCCTTGAACATTCCTTGGCACAAGAAATGTTTGAACTCATATGGTATGTCCAGATAAGTTGTTTTGCCAGATGGGGCACTTTGATGGAAAAGGTTGGAGTGGGACAAATTGTTGGAAAAGATTGGTGAAAGGAAGGAACAACAACATAGGATATGAATAGATAGAACACCCATGAAGTTCATGTTTGATAAATAGTTGGAAATTGTTAGACCATAATACTACTTGCAAGTTTTGATGTATGTAGTTTAGAAATTGTTTGAGCATGAATATGTAAAGTCACTGAGTTGTTATAGGAGATTTATTTTTAGTAGCCTAAAATGTGATATGTATCTTTAGAACCGTATATGTATAGTCCCCATTTGTCCTAATGTCGTTGCAAGAAAAATCGGAGGGCTTTGAAACCCGCAGTCCCAGACACTCAAAATTCTTCAGCAAAGACATTGAAAACAGTGATTGGAGGCGCCTGATACATCTGATCTAAGTAACTTTGATTGTTAGAAGCTCTTCATGCACAAAGTTAATAGTTTGTGTTGAACAACTGCTAAAATGCATTTTAATGCTATGGTTAAAACAAGATCCATTCCCTTTAGAATTGGTTATTCACCTTTCATTCCAATTGATGTTCGTGCCTTGACCATCATTGTTCAGAGATCTCACCCAATCTGGCAAGTCAAGCACTTGGCAAATCAAGCACTTCAACAGTTGTAGAAATGATATCACCGGCATTTCTTCCTGTCAATAGCTCCGACAGAATGACATAGACATCAGATTTTAAGGTTGGCTTTGGTTTTTTAATACTTGCAAGTTTAGGAGCCTGATAACCATGAGCTCCAGCATTGAGCATCTGATTAGCAATGCCTGCTGCAGTGATCAACCTATGTAGACTGTAATCTGTAAGGCGTGCATATGATCTGCATTGGTTGGAAAAAAATACAAAATCAAATAAAGAATAAAGAAATAGGAGAAGTTACCAGACAGGTGACCCGCTAAACTACCAAAGGTTATGTAGTCAGTCAAGATACGTTTCTCGTGCTCCCTTGGCCCACAGCAGTCGCCTCTTAGTGGAATAATGTTGGGATGTCTAATGGTACCAACTTCTTAGCTTCAGTAGTGAATTCCTTTTTGCTCTTTGCATGTCCTTCTTTAAGCCATTTTACAGTCAGCTCGTGTCCATATCTAACGTTGCTTTATAAGGAATTTCCATGGCTGCTTCTTCCAAGAACCTCAGCTGGAGCCCTTGACAATTCTTCTGCTTTGAAGATGACAACATTATGAATAAGGAGAAGGTTGCCTGCTTATTTATCTTGTGACCTTACCTTTAGAACAGTAATGCATTCTATAATTCTTGCGCAGTTGCCTCAAAGCTCCTGTATTTACTTGTGGATGATGGATTCATGTTCATAATCCCCTTCTTAGATGCTGCAAGGCTCAGTCTTGAGCTCATAACAGTTCCTGATAACATGCTTTTGAAAGTTATTGGGAGAATATGTATGCTTATGAGGAAGGCCCATATGAAGGGTAGAACCAGGCTCTGTATTAGGGTGATAAGCAGTTTCAACTTTTGAGGACTTATAGCTTTACCATGATGATGCTCATATCCTTTCAACTACGTAAAATACAGAAGTTGATGCACTATTATGAAACTTGGATAGCCTTCTTCTATGATATATAATAAGCAAATAAGATCTGCGGTGACTAGAATGATGATTCCTCCAGCACAACCACCAATGATGCTAGCCTTGATTGCATGTGAAGTTGCTTTCTCATGTTTTACCAAGATACTCTCTGGTCCTTTTCCATTTGGCGAAGAATTCCAACCAGGAAGGTCTGTTGAGCGTAGCTGCTCATTTCCAGGAAAAGAATGCTGAAGGAGGAAATCTGTGTTCTAGCTCTACAGTAACAGGAGTATTCCCAGACAGCTGATTATTTGAAATTGCAAAATAAGAAAGATGAACATCAGGAGGTGTGAAAAATGGAACGAATAACAAGTCTGATCTATCACATACCCAAGAACCAGCATGCTTAGCATACGATTATTATGCATCCTCCCAGAATATAATACAGGTTTGTAAAACATAAGGCAGTTACATGATGAGTTCTAAAGGACCCAAAGGAAGTAGAGAATAAAAAAAAATCCACCTCTTTTTTGGAAGGCGACGCTTCTAGAGCTACCACTGTCAGAGGCAGAAGAGCTGGAAGCAAGATTGCTGAACATACGCTATTACATATTTTTCTTGCTGTAGTATACCAAGCTGTAAACTTTGTAGAATGAGAAGCCGCTGGCAGGATTTGGGCCTGATTGGGCAGAGCACGTGGAGTAAATAGTTCTTCCCTACCTCATGGACTTGCTCTGTTTAGTGTTGGGCAAACTTTTTAGGTTCCATCGGAAAATTTCCTATGGTTATTTTGTCTGTATTTGCAGAACAGAATGTTAAAATGCCACAGTTGGGATGTATGATGCATGCCTCAAGCGTGGGAATTCTCTACCCTGTTTTGAATATAATAATGTGGAAAATGAAGTTTAACTCTAAGAAAGAAGGCTTACCTCTAAGCATCTGAAGGCACAGGCACTTGGGGTGCATCCCCATCTGTCAAATCCCTTAATTTCCTCTCTAATTTCAGCTTCTGAATGGAGTTTTAGCTCTAGAAAGGAGGTTTCACCTGTCTATTTGGTATAGAACAGAATAGAACAAGGAGCTTCCTAAATCGTGATTAGAAGAACAAGCATCCTTCTGAACCTTCAAAAACTAAAACGTGAGAGATAAATGAACCCTTTCCTTTTGAAGGAGTATTATGGCAAATGATTGTGAATCACAAAGGCAACTGTGGCCTGAGGTAATCCGGCAGCCAGCCCCTCTAGAATCTCTCAATCCGCCTTCTCCATCGAAGTAACCTAGTCCAGGCTAGAACAACAAGAATAAACAAAGGAAAAATGCGAAAGGAAGGAATAAAGAAAGGTCCGCAAGATCTAGAAGTGGGTTTTTTTTGTATTTTATCATTCAAGCATCAACGGCACAAGACTTGCCAATAAGCAAGCCTTTAGCGCCCTTGGGGGCCTGGTTTTAGGCTACCGTCGAACAAGCTACAGAACAGAAGAACAGAGCTAGCCATCAATTTCCTAAGGATTTTTAATTTCCTTGACCGTAGATTCGAATTTTTCAACATCCAACGGACCTAGTTAAATTAAGGTGACATGGCATGTCACGTGGACATGCTAGAATTGCAGCATTCAGGTGACCTCGGGTTAGGCAAGCCTGCTAAAGAAAAAAAATAAGAAATAAATAATGGGTGAGGATAATGTTACCCTGGTTTCGGTGATCCTGGAGGTGTTTTTCCCGTCCTCCGGGATCACCCCCAATTTTCGACGGAGCCTGTTCGGGGGGCCTCCGTTCTGCCGTACTGACACATGTCAGCGCTCTGCACAGATCGTGGCCGTCCCTTATCACACCAAATCCTGGCCGTCCGCCGACCTCCCGTCCTCCGGTATCACCACTTAAAAAGTTGGTGATTCCGGAGGGCAGGAGCAT
>JAANSK020267505.1:0-11881 GCA_011763485.2 Isoetes engelmannii
CCTTTGGGGCAGTACCTTTTTCTCCTCACTCACGTTGTAATCTTGATATTCTTTTAATTTATTGAGATAAGTTCTTCAAAAAAAAAAAAAAAAAGGTAATGTGACGAGAATATCCTCTGAAAAACACTTGGATCAACCCGACTTTTGAAAAGTTTTTCAGACACCAAATCGATTTGCGCGAAATCAATTCGTTTATTAATCCTCCCATGTGTGCATAACTTCCCAATGCTACTTTTGACAGGCTGAAATTTTCATGAATTTACGTGGCCGTAGATCAAATTCAGCACCTCTATTGCTCTCCACCTTGTTAGAAATCCTAGCTTGCGCCGACGTGGGCGCTCTGAAATGGCTTTAAAGCGTAAGGCGTGTTTGTGCAAACATGCAAATAAAAAAAGCCATGGTATCTAAAATAGTAAAATTTAAAAATTAAGTGGGGAATCTCATCAACCCAAATATGGTATGGTTACAAGGTGTGTGTCATTGGCAAGTAATTGTCTAAACTGTTAAGGATCAATGCAGATAATATTCAGAAAGGCAAGACATCAGAGAAGCCTATGTCTAGCTTGCAAGGCTCTTTGGACCATGTGTTTTTCAACAGCTTCAGTAACCCAAGAACCCGTTTCTTAGTTTGGCCTGTGTTATCAGCTTGAGCAAGAAGCAGCAGCTGTGTAAAGGCCCCTGCTTGCACTGCAGATTGTAACACAAATCTGCACTGATTAGCACTGCATACAGCCCACAAGATATTCACTACATGATCTGTAGCCAAATCCGATATTGCCAAAATGGTCTGCACCAGAACCGGCATAGCCAGAGCATGATTTGCAACCTCCATCCTTCCTTCTGCACAGCTGCAAAAATTCTCCAAAACTGCTAAACTAGCTTCGATATTTCTCTTGCTTGAATCGAGCAATAATTCTAAAAGCAAAGGTATGGCCCCTGCTTCAATTGCCTGTAATCTGTTGGATGGATTTATGCAAACATTTTGCAGTGATACGAGACCTGCATTTACAGCTTTTTGGTAAAGATTGTACCGGAGCAAACCTATGAGACCGGAAATTAGGTTCTCTGTGCTTCCTATAGATGTCCTCTGTTTCTCGTCCATGGCTATGGCGGAAAGAAGCTTTGCGGTATTTACCTTTCCGTCGCAGCTGCCTGTGGAAAGAATCCAAGAAAGCAAACAAAGCTGCCGATCGGCTATTAGCCCTGCCTTTTCTGAAGCTTCTGCCGGAACAAGAAGCAGCACGGCTATGGCGTCTTCGCATATTCCTAACTCTTCCAAACTCGATCTTCTGGAGCCATACTTTCCAAGAAGCTCGGCCATAGCCTGTGCCGTTCCGACGGAAGCCATAACCTTGCGATTTTTCTCGCTTTCTTTTGCAAGATTCTTCATCTTTACCAAATTACTACCGATTTGAAATCCCTTTGATACTTCCTTAAGCATGGCCCTAATTTGCTCGGCTTCGACGGGGAGCTTTGGGGTCGGAATCCTTTCTATCCCCTTGGATCGATTTGCCACACACCACTCTTGGATTAATCTTCTCAGGGTATGATTTGGCACCAAATCTTGAGTTTCAAGCTCCTGCATGCTTGCCGGACATGTATTATGCCCTTCATTAAACCACTGCTCAATACTAGACCTATCATAAGTAAGTCCGGTGCATAAAATCACTGGATCGCGCATCAATTCTAGCGAAATTGGGCACCGGAAGAGGAGCGGGATTGAAATTTGGAGCTGAAGCTTATTGGGCGGCATGATTTAAACGAAAAAACAAACAAGGGGGAGGAATAGCCAATGTTTCTGATATAATTCCGATGATGCTGGATAAATTTGCTGCTGGATCGAAAGCAGAATCAATAGACAATGGATGAGATGCTGTTTTGGTAGAATCCGCAGAAGATTGGTAAGATTTCAGACTTTTATGCGCGTCTTCTCATTAACTTCGAAAGCTGACGTGGAAAGGAATCCTTCAAAACAAAGAATTCCACTGGATAACGGGATTCTGAAAATACTATTGTACATTTACTGTATATCTATATTATATACGTATTTGGACCGTAGATGCAAGTTCGGCTTCTGGAGCCGAGCCAAGCCATGCCATATGCCACGTGGCAAACTTTCGCGGAAGCATGCATGACACACCATAGAACATTCCTAGGGGGGTTTCCTATGAACGTATCTAAACCTGAAATAATATGGAGCAAGGTTTTTGAGTTCCATTGAATCAAAAGACCTCAAGGTTTTTTTTGCAACATCTCAGCCAATTGATGCACAAGAATAAAATTTGAGCCGATGGATCAAAATCAGGTCCAAGACCTGAGCAGAAAGTAATAAAAGATGGATTAATTTTTGTCCAAGTCCAAGACCTCAGCCCAAGCAATCGGACCTCCAAAAAACCTGGAGTCCATGAGAAGCCCCCCTTATTATGTGAAGACAACTTACCTTCAATTCTGGGAGCGAAATGCTGGGTAAATCGCACTTTCCTTCAGTTCTGAGAGCGGAATGCTGGGTGAATCCTAGAATGTGGAGCAAATCGCTGGAACGCTAGACTCTGTTTCTTTCAAATATTTGCGATGCTTTCTAGGATTGAAGCAGAGAAACGTGGTGCGATGCCATTGGATGTCGAGCCAGAATTGTAGGTATTTTGTCTTTACGTTTCAAGCAAAACTCCGGGACTTGAATTACACTTACATTATATTCTGCAGGAGAATGTTGGGTAAATGTGCGGAATATTGGATAAATGTCTAGAAAAATTGAATGTAAAATTTACTTTACAATCTTTAAAAGAATCACTACCACGTGTCAACACACAATTGGGTAGGAGGCAAAATGTAATGTAAGTGGTTTTTATGTTTCAAGCAACACCCTGGGGCTTGCATTTTTTGGTGTCAGCATCTTCTCCGCACTACATGCATCGGCAACGCTTCCACCCCGGAGTCCAAACCTCGGGTGTTTCTTGTACACAAAAATTTTCACAATAATATCTGTGGAGAGAACGGTGGAAAAACTTGGTTAAGGAACTGGTTTGATTTTATTTTTTGTAAAAATATTTCTAGTGAAATTACTACCAGTTCTTCTTAATGATGTAAAACTGATACTATCATTGCATGCATGCAATTATGAAAGTCCATTTACATCATACTTAATTCTGAATTAACGTAATAGTGTCTCCCGCACCATATATGAGCTCACAGATATATGGTCGGGCAATATACCTTTGAAGTTTTGTATACTATTGTTGTATTACATGGTAGCCTATGGTATATGGTAGTTTGAATATGTTGTTTCTCCATACTTTGCTATACAATATACCTAAATTTTACATGTCGGTGAATACTTTGTCGTTCTCTACCCATATTATTGTCTATATTCAAGTCAAACCCCTGCCTATTTCTTGCTTGGCATGCCCCTTAAACATCTGGCGTCTGTGATTATCTTGATCCCAACAACGTCACCGTTGGATTAGCATCTTGACAAGAACAATTATTTCAGATAATCCATCGCTGCTGAGTGATTATCAAGTTGACGTTTGAGATTGGGGAGATTATCAGATCCATGGTGATAATCCCACCAGATGTTTAAGGGAGGTGAAACCTGTCCCCTCGATGATTACGGCATAACCCTCTCGGCCTGTCGGCCTCGAGGGTTATAACCCGTAATATTCGGGAGGGGGGGGGGGGGGGTGGGTTTCACCTCCTCTTCACGTCTAACTTAGGATAGCTGTAGGTGATACATACGCCTCTAGCTGGTCGTCTCTATACCAAAGCATACGACTCTCTTTGGTCTAAGAAATACAACAAAGTTTAATCCATTCCGCCTATAATCTTAGACATTGTTTTGGACACTTCCTAAAGATGCTTCATCTTTGCAAGTACATCAAAATCAAATCCATCTAAGTGGTTATTCACACGTGGCCTACATATGAGGCTAGATAACCTCCACGTTTTTCATTTGCTTCTAGAAAATGACAAAGGACAAATACCGCTTGTTTTTTAATACGTGTCATACATCATAATGTAGTTGTTTGTTATCTACCAACTTTGATAGCTTCCATAGATATTTACTTCAATAACGACAAAGACAAATGTATGTTGAAAATTCTCTCTTCTATAAATTGGTTCCAGTCACCACTTTTTACTCGACCATATACATATTATATACATGTAAAAATAGGGGAGAGGAAATTACGCGATATTACAGGCGTTCTTATAACATGTAATTGGCTTGTGCCTGTGTGGTTGGGCTTGTGCCTGCGTGGCTGGACCTGTGCCTATGTGGCATGTGCCTGTGCCTACGTGACATGGCCATAATCTCCTCTCCTCTATTTTTACGTAGGGAAATGGGCCTGCGTTGGCCATTGCGGGAGATGCGGGTGGTGGCTCGCCCTACGGGCTCGCCACCGCCCTTACCCCGCATAATGGCCAGCGCAGGCCCATTGCCCCTATCATAATATATCTAGACTAGATAAGGCATAAAGGAACTTCCTCTATACAACTATGCCCGGTTGGTCGAGCAGGGCCTGATGGAGATATTGCAGCTTCCCACATTGCAGCAGCAGACCACTCGCTTGACACAGGTGCTCACTGAGGCCGTAGACACATGCTTCGGGAGGGGAACATAGGGAAGGTAGGAGCTCCACTTTCCCCCGAAACCGTTGGTTTGATGACGAGTGCTGCGAAATGAAGCATCAACTCCATCCGTCACTAATCCCATCGAGCGCACCAAGACCATCTCTCAGTATCGCGTGTTCCTCAAGAACAAGAAGGCGACGTATCTGGCGGAGAGGCAGAACCAGATGTTCTACCGCCTGGAGCGCCACCCCAGGAGCTTCTGGAGACAAGTGCTTAGAAAAACACGACAGCCTGAGGGAGACATCACTGCAGAACAATGGATTCAGTACCTGCAACAACTGTCTGATCCACAGGGCAGATAGGCGCCAGTACCCCCACATACGGGATTGCCCTTGACCATCACGGTGGACGATGTGATAATGGGCCTCTACCGCCTCGCCAAAGGAAAGGCAGCAGATTTGGATGGGATGCAAGCGGAGCTCCTCAAATGGGACGGGCCGACAATAGTGCCGCTTCTAGCAGCAATGCTGAATAGCGCATTACAGGAAGGACTCCCGCCGCAGTGGACTTGTAGCAGAGTTGTGCCCATATACAAGGTTGGCGACCCAAACTGTCCGGCTAACTACTGCACCATAATGGTCAGCTCGCTATTTGCGAAACTTCTGGCTACCATCATTGAGCAGTGCACAACCATATGGGGGGAGACCTCGGGGGTTCGGGCTCTCACCCAGGTGGGCTTTCGCCCTGGGCATTCCACCATCGATCATTTGTTCGCTCTACGAGCCATCATTGAGGATAGCAGGAATCGCCGGCAGGACCTCTATTGTTGCCTTGTTGACTTCGTAAAGGCATTTGACACGGTGCATCGCGACAAGTTGTGGAACAGAATGCAAGAGCTCGGCACACCCCTGGAGTTGTAGAATGCGGCCTACAGGTTGTATGAGGCATGCTGCAGATGCCTGACACTTGGGACAACCGGTACACAGCAGTATTGGGGTACGCTAGGGTTGCCCCCTATCGCCTACACTGTTTGGCCTCTACATTGATCAGCTGGAGTAGTGGATGGCCCTGCACGGTGGAATGGGCGCCCTGCTGATGCACCACATTATCAGATAGCTGATCTATGTTGGCGACGTAGACCTCCTGGTACACACCGCGGAGGACATGCAGCACCACTTGGATGCACTAGCGGCCTTCTGCCATCACACCAGCATGCGCGTCAACCTCGCAAAGACTAAGGTCTTGCTGATCTCGTGTTCTTGACACCCGCAGACGTCCACCTTCACATACCAGGGGGAGACTGTCGAGGTCGCGCCCACCTATAAATATTTGGGAATCGAGTTCTCCACTACCATCCATTGTGGTAGCTGCATTCGACTGCGGGTGGTAGCCAGCTGGAAGGCCTTGCACGCCATGCAAAACAGTAGCTACATGTAACGTTCCTTAACCACCCGGGCCTAACCAACTGGCCAAAAGATCCGGATGTTTATGGGAAATCCATGCCACCCTCTTATGGTGGTATCAGGAAACGCCACACCAAGATCTACTCGAGCGGTCTCCCATGGGTCCGTTACAATCTCTCCTACTAGAACTACGCTCGTCCTCGAGCATCACAAGACCACAAAACACACCATTCAATGGTGTCCAAGACCAAGCCAAGACCATACCGTCCAACGGTAACCAAATCATACATGCCCCCATGGAGACTCGAACTCGAGCCCTGCTCTGATACCAACTGTGACGGGCCTGCTAAGCTGGCCTCTCCAAGGCAGCTTAGGATCCTGCCTTAACCTTGGTATGGCAATTCTTTAAGTAAGCATGGTGGTTGGACTGCATACTTAAAGAATTTCCATACCAAGGTTAAGGCAGGATCCTAAGCTGCCTCGGAGAGGCCAGCTTAGCAGGCCCGTCACAGTTGGTATCAGAGCATGGTTGATCTAGAAGGATTTGAGTCTAGATTAAAGTTCTTGAGGTGGTTTATTAATGGCTTATGTGTTATGCAGAATCAAGAGAGATCATGGATGCTGGTGGTGCCAGTGGTGCAGGAGGAGATGGAGTTGATGGTGCTCCATATGTAACAAGTATCCTGCAATCAATTCAACAAGCTCTGCAACATAATGCAGCTCAGCAGAAGAGCGAAGCTGAGAAGGCTATAGAAAAGATGCCGAAAGACACCAAAAGAGAGGTGTTCAATGGGGAGAACACAACGGGGGATGATGCAGATTCATGGCTCCGTGGGGTGGAGTTATATTTTGATTTAATCAAAGTAGATAATTCAGTGAAAGCTCTCCTTGCACAGGCAATGCTGGGAGGATTTGCTAGAGTTGGTGGGAGGCGCGTCTGCTGGATTTAGGAAAGACTCCCATACAGGCTTCATGGGAAGAGTTTAAGGCTGCTTTTGAAGGACACTTCACACCTCCAGAATACAAGGTGGAGAAGATGAACGAGTTCTTGGACTGCACACAAACTGGAACAATAGCAGAGTATAATGAGAGGTTTAGAAGGTTGCAGCCTCGTTGTCCTGTTATGGACAAGGTTAAGTTGTGCTCCAAATTTGTGAAGGGTCTGCATGTAGACATCAAGAATACCATGTCCGGAGTATCCTACATAGATTTAGAGGAGGTTGTCAGAATTGCCAAGCATCGGGAGGCAGATTTGGCAGAAAAAAGCAGTGTTGGATGCTCAGAGGAAGAGGCAAGCACAAGATTCTTGGCCAACAGGGAATCCCTCAAGGAGGGGAAGGTTTTCTGGTAGAGGAGGAGCTGCTTCCCGCTCTATGGATGTACAGGTTAGTAATAGCCAGAGTGCACAGTCTAGATCTTCCTGAATGTCTTCTGAGGACAGAACTACGTGTTTGAATGAAAGGCGTTGCTTTAGGTGCCATGAGATTGGGCATTGGGTACGAGATTGTCCTAATACTTGGAACAATAGTGGGTCTATGGCCTCTGCATGATCAGAAATGCCAAGAGGGTGAAGGCAGAACCAACGGCAGAGTGACAATGCACTTAGACGAGGCCAAGGAAGAGGTGGCCCATGGCGTGGAGACCGAGGGGATTGTGGTAGAGGAAATGGAAGGGCGGATATCGGACCTAGGGCAGCAAGAAATCAGGAAATATGAGAGGCCCGAGCTGTTACAATTCGAGAACCACCTACCGAGAACATGCATATGTATGCTGCAGTGGAGCAAGGCAAAGTGGATGGGCAAGCTGCTGTCATTCGAATTCCAGGTATCATTTGCGGATGTCCAATTGTGTTTCTGATTGATTGTGGTAGTATTCATAGTTTCATTTCTCCAAATGTGGTTGCTAAGTTAAGTTTGCATGCAATTGAGCGGCCTGAGATATGTAGAACTAGCCAATGGTAAAGTTAAGCCGTCTTTTGCCATGGTTGAATGCCTTGAATTTAAGATGGGAGATATGATGTCCCATGCTAATTTTGAAGTCATTGGTCTTGGAAAGTATGATGCCATCTTAGGTATGTCGTGGTTGAGCCAGTGGGGTGCTCGTATTGACTGTGCTAGGCAACTAGTCAATTGTTCTAGTCCAGTTGGGGACGAGTATGTGTTGGAAGGATTAGCTTCCTGCAATACCATAATTCCATTGACTTGGAAGGGCTTTAAGAGGCAACTTAGAAAGGGTTGCTCAAGAATGGGATGTGCAGTGTTATGGGATAGCTTGGCAAGCTCAGCCGAATTGCATGAGGAAGTGATTGCCCCTGAAGTGCAACAAGTTTTGGAACTCCTGGAACTCATCCAAAACTTGTTGCCTCCTCATAGGTTGGTTGATAATGAGATCGAGCTCATTCCAGGAGCGGAGCCTACATCTAGACCGCCTTATAGGTTCCATGCTTTGGAGATGGCATAACTGAAAAAGCAACTATAAGAATTGTTGGATCAAGGATTCACAAGGCCCAGTACGTCGCCCTTTGGTGCTTCTGTCTTATTTGTGAAAAAGAAGGATGGCACCCAAATCTGGTGAAGGATACATGGAGCTGCAGAGGATAAGTATAGTTTAAATCCTAATGTCTCCATTTTTTATTTCTTGATAGAGTTGTATACATGTCCCTTTTTTTCCTTATCTATACATCATTCTATAATCGTATGTCTGTTTGAATCTGCAGTTTTACAACCGATGTTATCTCTGGAAACATTTCCCATGTATGATTTGCAAATCTTTGCCTGTTATTACAGGCTTGGTTATTTTCTAGAAAGAAACCAAGTTGTAGTTGTTAGATTTTTAGAATGGGTTTGCAATGAACTTTGCTCATGGCTAAGCCCAATGCACAATTCCTTGATCATTTTTTGCTTCCTTTTCTGCAGGACTTGGTTAAAGAAGCTGATCCCCATCTAAAGTGAAAATGTTCCAGATAGCACAGGCTTCCTTGAGATCTAGTGATAGCAATGCTTGCTTTTAAACACTTACTAGTGGCTATTGGGATAGGCGCTGCGTGAACACCAGCATATGCTGCATTATTTGACAAAAAGCCCCATGTTACAAATCTAAGAGTTTTGGGTGCTTAACATGTTCAGCAGTGCCTATGGAACACTTGAAAGAACAGGAAAAGTCAGTTGATCGTGCAGTCAAATACATTTTTTAGGATACGTACAATGCAAAAAGGATGGAGATTTGGATCCTGTGACTAAGAAAATGTCCTCTAGGAGTGCTAGATTTGTTGACAATTTTGAGCATCCACATCCATAAGAACCTGCTCATTTTCAAGAGGCACCATCCAACCAGTCCATATTCAAGAACAGAAAAAGAATAAGTATTTGTTGCCTAAATTGCAGGTCAATGGGAACCATGAGACTATGAATGTCGATGAAGACTTCTGTTATGTATATGCTGGAGGTTTTGAAGAAACTGCACACTTTGTAGAATATTGTGAAGAAATGCATTCTGGCAATTATGAATCAGCTTTCTCTGCATGGCATGCAAAGCAAAATGCATTGGGTAAGTTTTGTGAAACAAAAAGTATGTTCACAGGAAAAAGAGCCCATGCTAACATTATCAAAGGTGGTAACCGGAACTTTTCTATGGGAAATATTCTGCAGGGGTATGCCACATGTGGATCCATTAGAGGTGTTTGTACGCTGTTCAATAATATGGTTGAGAGAAACGTGGTTTTCTGGAATACTATGATTGGAATATATGCTAGGAGTCAATATGTTTTAGAGTTTCTCTATGAGATGAAGGTGGAAGGGATATTACCTAATACATTCACATTCATTACCATCCTTAATGCATTTCACACAAAATTATCTCAATAAAAAATTAGATGTACACATTCGCATGTTCTCAATAGCAAACTTAGTTCTAACATGGCAATTCAGTCTGCTCTGATAACAACCATGATAAAAACATATGGGCACAATGGCCTAAGCAAAGCAGCGATTGATCTTCCGAGGCGCCAGCCTCAGCGCCAACGGGAGCAAAAAGCATGCATCGACTATATGGGAATCAAACAAGAAGGCCAAATCTTGGCCTGTCAGCAAGAAATTATCCACCTTGAAAGACAATATGCCGAGGGATATGCCAACGACCGAGATTTGGCATGGAACATGATTCAAAAGCTTCAGGAACTCGACTTGCTGCTGTATCAACTCATAAAGGTCAAGACTGGACACTCAGCAGACGACTGTTGCAGTCTTAAGAACATGGCTTTCAAGAAATCTATGGTTGAACTCATTCAAAACACAAAGGATCTGGCTGAAAATCTAGAACCCCAAGGATGGAGAACCAAAGCTTCTTTCAGACTAGTCCGAGTTTGGGAGAATGCTGATGACCATAGGATTGTGGAGATAAAAAACAGGTTCAAAGGTAGACTGTCTCTAACTGCTGCAGTAGACTTCAAAAATGTTAAGGTCGGGCATGAAGTCATTATGGAGAAACTCATCCCTACAAAGGCCTGCATCATCACTGATTCGAATAGATACTTCAATCCTAAAGAAGCAGCAGCCTGCCCTTGCCCGAACTGCCTCAAGATTGTTGAAGCAGACTTAGACAATTACCCAACTAGGCACACAGACAAAAGGATTTGGTCTAAAGTTCCTCTTCTTGGCAAGCAAGACAAAATCAATGGTATGACTTATTTCAAAAATGCTCTTATGAATACCTTCTCTGTTAATGAAAGAATGCATTCTGCCTTTGATGTTTGTGATACTAAGGCTTGTTTTGAAAAGGATGAAAACATTATTGATCTGTTTGCTATTAAGGATGACTCTGCAGAGGTTAAATACAGCTCTAGGGGAGTCTTGATCCACTTCCCCCTCACCTGTCCCCCTCTTCTGGAGGTTAAGAACTGGCTCAACAAGGCTATCAATATTCCAATTCTTTCCATCCTCAAGCTGGACAGTAGAACCTTTCAGATGCTTTGTAGAGATGTTCAGCACAGGAACATCATGTTAACCAGAAAAATTTCTAGTGTTGCCAACCATAATGCTTATATCATGAAATGACATTCTTTATTCACCCCTGGTAACCTCAATAGCATTGCAACATCCACTTGGATCTCCTGCCCCAATTTGCCCCCTGTCTACTGGACCTACAGTCACCTAAAGGCAATTGGTTAGCAACTGGGGGAAGTCATCCAAATTTTCATTCCTCAAACTGACTTCCCCTCCATCTCTATTCTCAAGAAGGTAGATTCTGACTGGCAGAAGAATCTCACCACTAGAATTGATCTTGACCTTCTTCTCGATCTTTCCATTAAATATTCCAAGACTCCTATTAAGGTCAAAGATGCAGAGGTCAAAGAGATCAAGATTGACGAAGGGAAGACTCCCATAGTCTTTCCTGCTCAATCTTCAGTCCCTCATTCTAAGGTTTGGATCAAGAAAGGGGTCTCTATCAGGGAAGTGGAGGCTAGCAAAGTTTAGGCCCAGAAGATTGAAGATTCGAACAGACCAAGTAGCAGTAGTTCTGGTTTGAATCATCAAAATCCAGACCTTGAAGAAGACTTGAAGGGAAACATTCAGGACCTTATTATGCTGCCCCCTGCAGCCAACAATGGTTCTCCTCTCAAGATCTACCCCCTCAGCATGCAGGCTGCTGATCCTGATATAGACCAAGGTATGGAAGCAGGAGAGGAAGGTATGATTCTCAACAGTGAATTAGGATTTGATCCTCATAATACTATAATTGAATATTTTGATAGTGATGATCACCTTTTTTGGGATTACTTCCAACAAGAAGGTTACCCAGGTGAAAGCTATCCTGGTGAATTTAATGATGTTGATGCTAATAGCCTATGACGAGTTTGCTGATGATAAAAACTTTGAATTATCCAATAAAAAGAGGAGATCTGGTAAGAAAAA
>JAANSK020267516.1:0-11879 GCA_011763485.2 Isoetes engelmannii
ATTGATTAATCAGTTTAGGTTTTAATATTTTAATGTGTCAAATTAGCATAGCTAATTATGCTTAACTAATAAATACTAGCGCCCCTTGGTTAGTCAATGATTGCGTAATCATTAATGACATGGCATGTATTTATACCCATATAAATACCTGGAACGTCACAACGGTGGGTGGTGGACGGCGCTGGAGGGAAAATGGGGGAGACGTTGGACCTTCGAGCATTGTTAAGGTGGATAGCACAATGTCGATGGAGCATTAGGAAGCAGATTCGGCAACATCAGTGCTAGAGCTCGCGATAGAGCTCAATCTTGATCGGATTTGTGGTCCTTCAGAAATTAATCCACTGATTCCTGTCTAAGGCCAAGAAAGGATTGGGTTTTTGTCTCTTTTTTGTCTTTCTTTTCTTATTTCTCTAAATGCCTTTCTTATTTACTATATCATAGTGTGATCTTATTTTTATGCCTGCCTATTGCTTTTGTATCTCTCCAGTCCAATTTTTCTTACTTAGATTAAAGCTCCGAAAAGGGAGGCAAAAGGAAATACTAATCACTCGGTGGGTTTAAGGTTTTTGCAGCAACATTGTCTGGCATAGGCTATTGCTCTGTCATCGAGTTCCTAGAGGGATATATGTCATTGAATATCTAATCTACGGGCTTTGTAACCGGTGATTTAGATAACGAGCAATTTATCAGAGGCGGAGAGACAGCCACTGGTAGCACTTTCCATGAGAGAGGGAGCAGATCTGGTATAGGTCGTTCTGTATTGGCCATTCTTGTAGACGCCATAGATAAAGAACACAAAACCGGCATGAGAACACAAAATCAGATGGGCCAAATAACACCATGTTTTGGAGCAATTATGGACAATCAAATGGCCTAGGGCCGCACCAAGCAAGCGCAGCTACGTAGTGCGACTGAGGCCATTTGGTTGCCCATAACTTCCCCAAAACAGGGTGTTATCAGCCTTAACACCCCATCTAAGGCATGTTATCACATGCACTACTACATGTCAACAAATAAATGTGTTGTGGTAATAACAATTCCTGTTCTGGCCATGTGTTGTGGTAATAACAATTCTTGTTCTGGCCAAACATGTGAGTTAACTTTGGTCACAGGCCCTAGACGAGGTGTTAAACGTAGGTATTATTTTAGTCTGACGATGAAACTATGGATCTCCATTTTGCCCTTGCAGAGAGCCTTGTTCCTTATAGGAAAGATCTCATGTTGTTGTTGAGAACAAGAAACTGCTACAAATAGCTGAGCCGATATCATTTTAGCTTGTAAATGAAGGGTCTTATGCTGTTACGTCGTTGCATGTAGATCTCTGTTATTTCATGTCTCTTCTATTGTATTAGTTCTCTTTCATTTTTGCTGTTTTATGCGGGCATATGCTTCCCAAGAAATAGGGGTACGATCACAGAAGCAGTGGTGTAATAAAATGCTGGATTTTTCTATAGAAAGTTTATATTGCAACAATGTATGTGTAGAATTTTTTCGGCTCTTTTGCTCATGAATCAATTGCATTCTTGTGGTTATTTGCTTTTGCCTCTTAGAAGAGTGAGCTCTGGTAGCCGCTCTGGAATATAATAAAGTTAGCAGTGTAAGTTCGTGCAGGAATCTCCATTTGACCAGCATTATGAAATTATCCCACCGATTAGATCCTAGATCCACCGGTGTTCATTGGTGGGCAGTTGCCAAGACGAGAAATATAACTGCATTATTCAAGGGGGAAAAGGACCGCAGTATTCAACCTGAATAGAAACCATAACAAGCTTTTTACTTATGCAGGGATTTATCCTAGGCTTGGTATCGAGTTGTAACATGGGCTCTGGACTTATACAGGAATTTATCCTAGGCTTGGTATCGAGCTGCATGGGCTTTGAAGATATTAAATTGAAAATGGAAGTTAGGAGCTTTTGAATTTTCTAACCTTCGCGTTTAAGGTTTTCGCATATTTACAGATTTTTAGATACTTCGCATTAATGGCCATCAAGCGGGGAACGGGACAAACAAAAAGCGAGGCACTCCTTTTTTAGGTCTTTACGTGATAACAAGTGGCACTAGCAGCCTGCCATGTGGACAAGAAAGTTATAGAATGTAAGAAGTGTGATAATATGGAGAAATGTGGCCTGCCATAACATTTAGTTTTGTTAACCAGATCAACAAGTAGCAGGAATTCTTCTGCCCAATCAGCACTTCGGTATACTGGCGATGCCACATGGAAACCAGAGTAAACCTCAGATGAAATGCGACGACCCAACCATGACATAGCTTAAATTTTGGCCAATCTGAGATAGTATGACAAACGCGTCCAGAAGCTTTTCTAAAGCTTTTCCATTACAAAATCAACTGGTAACTGTGTAAACTTCATGAGTAGAAGAATCCTATTCTTGCAAATCCCAATAATTTGTGTGATTTAAGGAATCTTGGCTTATTGGAAAGCCAATCTAAATTTGGTTTAGCTTGTGAATTTTCAGCAGTAAGCATTCAATCCTCACAAAATTCTATCAAATCAATTAGATGTAACTTCCGGCCATGCGTTGCTTTGATACCATGTAAACATTGGGATTTTTTTTTGTTTTCATTTGAAGGACGCTAAACTTTATTCATCACTAAAAAAATAACACAATAAAATGCACAGACAGAACTATAACCCCAGCGGACAAACTAATCCAGCTGAGCACAACCAACTGTCTACGCATAGGTGTGAATATGAAGGTAAGTTTCCCAAATCAATAATTTCTTCTCTTGAACAAGAGAAGAATAATGGTAAGCCATAACAATTTTCTTCTACGTCCACTAAAAAAATGTCATCTGCAATGTCCATGCCCTTAAAGATATATATTCTCCTTCTCTTACAAGCCAGATGAAAAGCATGTTCCTGCAGATTGGGCCATGCATCAGGGTAAATGGTGAGCAAAATATGCTGGTTAGATCGAGAGGTACCAAATAGGGTGAACAACCAAGACCATGACCATGGCAGCCGAACCGCTCACACAAGAAGAAGTAATGTTCTATACTCTCAAGCTTTTGCGTACATAGAGGGCAGAGCTCTAGAATCCGATGATCAATTTTATGGACCATCCATCCTGTTGACTCTGAGACATCTATGGATTAGTTGCCACCATAAAACTGCCATCTTTGGATGAAGCAACTTATCCCACACCTATGTCCACACGCTTTTCCACGGTGGCTGAGGAACTTGAAGATGTCATCTATTAGCGGAACGCAAGATGTCGTTGTGCCGAAGCAATTTATAAACAAAAGAAACGAAGCACTCTTGATTGATACCTGATGGCAACCCTATACACATAATTCAATTTCCGGACTAGAATCGTGTGGCAACAATACAGCAATATGAGTTCAATTGCTCTATCCCATCTGTACAACAAGATTTTGTTCTTAATGCTTCCATGACAGGAGATGGCCTCACTCATACCAGGCTGCAATAAATGTTTATACCAACTACTATCCAACGTCGATGTGTCTTTGGATATACCATAGCAGATAGAGGCTCATTCTCTAGAGTGTCCTGCAAAGGAATCCACCAGCATGGAGTAGATCATGGAGTAGATGGCTGAAGACACACATCATGATTGATATGAAAATGGCACTTAACAGTGTCCCAAGCAGCAAGCAACCCCTTTAGAAAGGGGGAAGCATTAGGATATGGAAGAACGATACAGAATATGAGCACCTAATATAATAGAATAGATTTTTTAACGTTCACAAAGACCAAATAAGCCATGCGACCCAGTCGCTCTAGGATAGATAGGCCTAAATGGAATGCCATATCAGCAACAAACGTTAGCGTTCTGCAGTAGAGTGAATGCCGGAAATGTGCTGGATGTTTGCCAAGTCCATATGGTGGCGAGGTTCAATAATATCTTGCATCTCAAAGGTTAAAGGTCACAGACCAATCTTCAAGCCAACTACATAATTGGGCCTATGCTTTCTGCCACCTATTTATATGACTACATCAAGGGAATAAAAATACCACATCAAAGAAGAATGAACACCAGCCGGAGAGATTTGCAATCTAAAAGAAAAAAGCATGACAATCACATATCTTTGCACCTAGGGGGTCGTTCGAGACTTCTTGCCTTTTTTTGGCGCTTAGATAAAGGGTGCTTTACAAAACAGCTGAACCATACTTCCTGCCTATGCTATGCAACAGGCACATTTGATGCTCACTGCTGCCAAGTTGAGATGGTTTTCTACAGAAACAACCCTTCACTCGAATATTATTAACTATCTACAAATAACTCAAAATTAAAACATGTTCACTAAGTTAGTAAGACCTCTGTGCAAATCTCTAGATTAATGGCTGCATAATCTTCAAAATTTGCATTATCTGCTCAAGAATACAATTTCAAAGCCACTGAAAAATCCCAGAAACAGCGTAGGTCCTTTTTCCATCTCTAAGGTCGCAAAGCAAACACAAAGAATTATACACCAGAATATCCCTAAAGCCACTCTAAGAATCTAATCCAAGTCTAAATCTCCAAATAGAAACATTACAATCAACACAGCACTGCACTCACCTCTAGCCTTTGCCTTCTTCATTTCCATTGAAAACATTCTAGCTTCGACCCTTGTCTTCTTAAAGCAAATAATGCACACTATTTCATAGAGGAATGACTGACTACATCTGGTCTGATCCTTCTCCCTTTGAGGTCAACAAATTTGTATTCTCTGCTTATACAAAGAGAATATCATGCATTTCAAATATTTCAAATCAAAAAATATGAACTCAAAAATATGGACCGTCTGATCGTATTTCTAGGACTTGAATGATACGACTCACAAAAGAAGATAAACAAGAAAACGACTTTGAGAAACAGACATTAAAATAAAGATCACGGAATAATTAGAGGAACAAGATGACATAAACAACATAGAAACAGGGAAGGCAATACCTTAATTTACACGCTCGTCTGTTGATCTTTGGAACAACCAGAACCAACATGTGCTCCCAGAACAAGTTACAGCCTTCAATCTCAAAGCCTACAAAATAAAATCGAAACCCTTCACGAGGCAAATGTACACATCCTTTTCCAAATGCAAAGGTTAGATGCCTATGAATCCACCTGCATAATTGAGATCACACACAAAATACAGAAACACAAATTAATAAGGCAATAGAGGAATTGAACCTCTAGGCCTAGAATGGAGGGAAAGCAGAACATCCTACGGACATATTACTTTTATGCATAATAAATTGTTTCCATGTCTTTAGTATTTTTATGATGATATGCAACACTAGTAAGTCATAGCTCCTGTTTCTGATTTTGGTACCTACGTAAGTACATACACCACTAGAAACTTATTGGTCTGCTCCTGTACATGTAATTAAAATCTCAGTATGACATGAATACGTTAGCAGGAAGTTGTGTTCCTGAAGTCAAGTGGGTGCTCCATGATCTGGCAGAGCTTTGTACAAATAACATGATGAAGCTACCAAAAAAGGTGATACTAGTAATCCTACAGATAGACTGGGTTAGTTTGCTTCAACTTAATGTGTAACTTGGGTATCTCATTCAATGCCCTTAAGTCGATGAGGTCCATGAGAACTCAGCTACATTATATGAGCATTTAATGTTTGCTAATTGATATTAAACCAAAACGATAATGCAACTATACTTAACTGAAGCACAAATACTTACAAAAACAGATTCTGTTCTCCATATATCTTCCAACATCACATAAACTCTGTTCTCGATATTTTCCAACATCGCATAAACCCTAGTGCAAACATGTACATTCTGCACAATGCCAAATGAGCATGCATGCGGAAAGATAACCATAAATGGGAAATATCCACCTTGAGAGAGATCCCCTCTGGTGTAGAGTATAAAGATAATCATAAATGGGAAATATCCACCTTGAAAAAGATTCGATCTGGTGTAGAACATAACCCTTCCAAGCAATCTTAAACTGCTTCCCATCTCAGAAAAATCTCCACAGCAAGACCCATATGGTTCCATAACTAACAATGCTGTAAATAAAAACAGACAAGAACTTGTATACCTTTTGCTTTATGTGTTGAATTTAGCTGCAATAAAGGATTGGAGTACCAGAATATATTCCTAAGTTACTCATTGATTCATCAATTGAAAATACAAGCATCAAGATAACAGTAAATGGAAAAATACCCACATCCACATCCACATTGAAAAAAATATTTTCCTGCCCATAAACCTCTCGTGAATCTTCATCTGTGGAGGCATCTGGAGGAGGAAGAGAAACTGTATGAATAGAGGGGCATGTAAAATCCTCTCTCAAATCTTAGCAGTAAAAAGTAGTATGGTTCCGTAATTAGCAATGCCTACATACCATGTTCCGTGCTTTACATTGTTGGCCTTAATATAAGTACAAGGTATACAAATGTTACATTATTTGAAGCCAGATGCTGATCTCTTCCAATCTCCTCTCGCACTTGTAGGAGACCTTGAACATACAAGGTTTGCCACCCTTTTTACCCACGTTGTAGCATCCTATGATGGGCATGAATTGTGCACAATTTATTTTAGATGATAGGAATAGGACAGTTTTTTATACAAGTCACCAACACTATTGCATCGTATTAAGTTTGTTCGGCACAGCTTGAAAAGGAGATCCTGGAGAGGGAAGAAGACATAAAAACAACTGGTTCTTAGCTAACAGCAATGTTCTCTCTCTTAACGCTCCTCTAGTTAATAAAGCAGCACTTCGCATGTTTCGTCGTGGATGAACTAGAACTGCAAACAGAACGGATGTCAATGTCCTTATATAGTGGGCCTGCATTTTCCAACCCCAATATCCCAACATCATAACACAAGTCTCACTTGCCAACTTTTCATGCAAAGACCTATTCGGCTTTGTACGATTCCTGTGAGAGCTGCCTTTCCTATCCTTCCATGCCTATAAAGAAAAAAATTAATACTTCTACAAACCACGTTTCTCGTTTCTTGTGGGGCTGTTCACTTTGGCTAGAAATCATTTAATTCGGATAGTTCTTGTTCCCTTCAGCTGGCTATCAATATCTTGTTAGTAGGTATGCCAAAAGTCCATTCAATACAACACAAGCAAGCTCAAAGAAGTTTCAAAGAACTTTGTATAAACCAATTTGGTGCTGCATGCATACCCCCTTCTTCGCAGTATGCCTAGGGAGCAAATGATATGCTGCTGAATTCCTCTAGGGCAATATGTGCCCTACATCCAAAGCATAACCAAAAAACCCAAGGATGCTGCGATGGTATTAGCCTCAGATATGATAATCTTTAAATCCTAGTCCCAATTCTTATTCCAGCAACCAACTAGAACAAGAAACCAGGAACTTCACTATACAACCAAACGAACTCCAATGCTACCATAAAATTATCTAATAACAAAATAAATTTCAAGATGTATCATGAATACGCATCACAAATGTACCAATAGAAGTTTTAAATTTGAACCACCGAGTTCAAAAGCTATGAACACATGGCCAATTCCAACAAGAATGAAGAACCTATTCATATATTCCATCAGGATGAGCAACCATACTATTGAGAAAAGATATAGTATATTCAATGGGGATGCATCATTATGCTGGATTGAGATTGTTTGTGGCCGCCACAGGTAAATCAGTTGTCACAAATAGATTTTTTCCTTGGGATTAGGCCTACAATCATCCTATGGTCATAAAATTGCCAAAGGCAACTTTCAAAAAACAGATACTTCAGGAAGGTTGATAAATTTTTTCAGAGAAGTGTTTTGGCGACGTCAAGCACAAATCTGTATTTCACATCTGCCTTCTCCAACCTCACCAAGGCTTCATTCACATAGTCCATTGGAATTACTTCAACAATAGATGTGACATTATTCTTACCACAGAAGTCCATCATTTGTTGGGCCTCCTTTATAGAACCTATGAAACTGCCGGCAACCATTTTCCGCCCTGCATCAACAGCAATAAAGAACAATGTAAGTTAAGGATGATCTAAATTTTTATATTCCCTATGTTGAGGTACCCACCAAATACAACAGCTCCTGCAGGGAGCTCTAGAGGATGCTCAGGAACCCCAACAATGACAAGCTTCCCATCAAACTTGAGCAAATTTAAGAGGGGTTCCAATGGATGTGTTGCAGAGACAGTGTCAATGATATAGTCCAAAGTTTTTGCGTATTTCTGGAAAGTAAAGAAAGGATGAGAAAAAGAATGAAAAGACTCTCAAATGAAGAGAAACAAGCACCTTCATCTGATTATCATCTTTGCTGACGAGAAAGTCATCAGCCCCAAGTAACTCTCTTGCCTCCTTTTCTTTGCTGATGGATGTGCTGATTACTGTCACTTTCATTCCAAATGCCTTGCCAAATTTTACGGCCATGTGTCCTAATCCTCCAAGCCCCACTACACCAAATCTCTTGCCTTTCTGGTTCATGCCAAAATGATGCATTGGACTATAGACTGTGATTCCAGCACACAGCAGAGGTGCAGCTGCATCCATTGGCAAATTCTTGGGGACCTTCACGCAGAACCTAAAATAACGTGAAACACATTTCATATGATGCACAAATACATAAAATATAGTATGTATGTGCCATGTGCTCTTCTTACTTCTCATCTGTGACCATAAAAGAAGAATAGCCTCCCATTGTATTGCGACCATCTGGCAACTTGGTATTAAATGTCTGCACTATTTTCTCACAGAACTGTTCTGCATCACCTTCACAGCAACCGCATTTCCGGCACGAATCAACTATAAATCCAACTCCAACATGATCACCGGCCTTAAATTTCTTGACGCTTTTCCCCACTTCAGTCACAACACCAACTATTTCATGTCTGCCATGTAACGCCATGCCATGCTCATTATTAAACTCATGTCATTCACCGAACAGCAAATCTATAATTCTGACCAACATTGAATAGCAAAACTACAACTATTCTCCAGCCAACATTGATCAATCAGAGGCATGGCTTCATCATAGACTCTGCATTGTCTGTAGACTAATCAAATAATTTGAATTCAACTCAAAATTCTAAGCTTTACCCTGGAACCATGGGGTAGATGGAAGATTTCCATTCGTTACGCAAGAAGTGGAGATCAGTGTGGCAGATGCCGCAGAAGTGAATTTTAAATTTGACATCATAAGGGCCGGGCTCCTTTCTCTGGAATTTCATAAGCTCTAATTTACCAGATGAATCTTTGGCACCCCATCCAGAAACGTCAAAGGATGATGTCGCAGACATGTCTCCTGCGCCTCGATCCTCTGAGCTGTTGCCCCCGCAAAGCCACCCGCCACACGCCATTCTCCCATTTTAAAAAATGATACTCCCGCCGCATATGTCGCTTGCCAAAGGTCACGCCCTATTTTATATTTTTTTTAACTCATTGTCTATAATACTGACGTGTCGGCCTATGGCGTTGGTGTGAGAAAAAAAAAAAAAAAAAAAAAATGGAAACTACCAAAATTGCCCTTAAAAACTTTTAAAATCACGTAAAGTTCTGGTAGTTTCAATTCTGCCATTTGATCCAATCCTAAACTGCCACGTGTGCAACATTCTTTCCAAGAATTGATAACTTGGTTGCATTCTTAAATATTACTTGCATTCTAACGGTCTACTTGCATTTTAAGTCATTCTTTATAAGTTACTAACATTTTGCTTGCAGACAGATTTTTTTTACTTTTGAAGTGAACACAATACAGAGAAATGTATTACAGAAAATGTATTCAGATTACTGGCAAGTTTGAAAACAGTAAAACAGTGTTTGATTCAACAAATCTTCCATCCTAACTGTGAACGAGGGCACAACTTCATGACTGCAAAGCTTCAAGTTGAAGCTTTTCACCGGAAGTATTGTTTTGAGACCCGTTGTTACAAAAGCAGGGGGTTCTTCCATTTCCTGCAAGTTTTTTCACAGCTTAAGAACATATCAAAAGCCCAACCAAATCGAAAGCTACATAAAGCTGCAAAAGACAATCTCAGCCTTTGGATCAAATTCTGTTACCAGCCAGTAACACCCTGGCCCTTCGTGCATCCACAACAAAAATGTCTAGAGTGTTATGCATTAGCTCCAGAAACGTCTAGAATGTTATGCCTGCCGGATCTAAACCATGTTTTAATGCCCGAAACGTCTAGAGTGTTATGCCTGCCGGATCTAAACCCTATTTTAATGTCCGATTGCTCCTCTTTCCAAACAGAGCCACCATAACTTTCTGATTTCAAGGGATCTTTTTTATCTCAAGGGAGAGATGGAAGCAGTGGCATAGCTCTTGAAGAGCTCTTGATTACAAAAAAACAGGGTTTGGATCCAATTGAGCCATTACAGAGTTCAGAAGACCATAGCTCTTCTTGATGGCATGATTTCAAGGGAGATTTAGCACGATTTAGCACCATAGACACCATAGCTCTTCTTGAAGACCAGATACAGATGCAAGCGTAGGACTTTTGCTCCCATGTTTCATGCCGGATCCCCTGTTTCAAGAATCGCAGGGGATTCTTTTGTCCTGCAAAGCTTGATCTTGGACAAATTCCAGAGGCCTGTTTTGAAGCTTTATCGTAGAATCTCTTGTAGGAACAGGCCTGCATCCTTCGCCGGATCTGAGTAAATGCTCGGATCACTCTGTTAAGGGGGACAACGTCCTGTTCCCTCGGGCCTCATGCAACAAAAAAAATTTCAGGCCATTTTGTGCATGGCCTAAATGTCTCGGCCCTCCGCCCTCGACATTTAGGCCATGCACAAAATGGCCCTCAAATTTTTTTTTGCATAACGCCCTCAGGTCAGGGCGTTATCCCTCGCTTATCCGAATGAAGCACAAAATGAAACTTCAGAGGCAGGTAGAAAAGATGCCGAAGAAGGAAGAGAAAAGATGCCGAAGAAGGAGGACGAATCTGAACAAATCGGCATGCAATGGCAGCGCAGCGACCCTAAAACTCAAAAAACTCGATAAGATCTTCAATAAACATATCTTCAAGCAAGAAGCCATTCACGTAGCCATTTCGCACTTCTAGACGCCGGATTTACGAAGAAAACTCAAGAAAGATAGAAAAACCTCTGTTTATCACAATCTTTGGCACCGAAGAAGGAAGAAGAACTGAACAAACCGGCATGCAATGGCAGCGCAGTGACCCTAAAACTTGGAAATCTCAATAAGAATACACATATCTTCAAGCAAGAAGCCATTCAGGTAGCCATTTCGCACTTCCAGACGCCGGATTTACGAAGAAAACTTAAGAAAGATAGAAAAACCTCTGTTTATCACAATCTTTGGCCGATCTTGCGAAAAAGAAAGCTACCTTCTACAAATCTTCGAAGAACCACTCCAGAAACATCCCTAAAACTCCTAGCCCGACTAAGCTAACCTCAAGCTAGCCTATAAGATAATAGCGCCATCGTTCCGGCGCCATAGCCGCAGCCATAGCCGCAGAGAGAGGAAAATGTTAATAGCCACGTCCACTACAAGAAAATCGGGTATTCCGCGACGTCGACGCACCATGTATGTGCGATATCGCGTTGCAAATTGCAACGCCGGGTCGCATAGACGTCGCGACCCGCAACGTGGCGTTGCAGAGACGTCGCGTGCGACGTCCCTGGACGTCGCCTGGGATGCAACGTGACGTGGAAGCGACGTGTGGCCGACGCTTGCGACCACGTTGCCAAACCCACGTCGCCAAGCATTTATTTGCCGACGTCGTGTCGCATGCGACGTGGATAACGTGGTCAGCGGTGCATAACGTGGCAACGCTCATGCTGACGTGGCTTCCACTCTGGCACGTGTCCGCTGGACACGACGACAGGTCGCATGCGACGTCGACGACGTGGCAAAGTTTATCTAACGTGGCATCCACTCTGGCACATGGTCTGCTGGCGACGACGTCAGGTCGCATGCGACGTAGGGGACGTGGCAAAGTT
>JAANSK020267527.1:0-11878 GCA_011763485.2 Isoetes engelmannii
CGATAAAAATCTATTCTATTCTATTCTATTCTATTCTATTCTATTCTATTCTATTCTATTCTATTCTATTCTATTCTTGAAATCGTAAGGAGCCCCCCTTGATATAAATGTCGTGTAGGTCCTTAGTCCTTAGTCACGACATCATCATAGAATATCTTTGCCCCTTCGCCCTTGTATCCATATTATCCTATGCCCCTTTATTTGATTGTATTATTGGGAATTCACATAGTGGTAACATTTACATAATAATTTGCCATATTTGCATAACACATTCGCCGTGGACCAGTCCCCCGTGCTCTGCTTCATATCAATCCATTCATTTTCAAGATTGATCGGTTGCGGTCATCCAAGTTAGGCTCCATTTCTTTCGATGCCTTCCCAAGATAGATCATCCAAGTTGTACTCCATTTTCATCCATCCCTTCTTAGGGTAGATCATCCACGATCATTGATAACCTATAAGTTCCATAGACCCTGCAAACTTCGAAAATAATTAAGGATATTTTTGTATTCTCAATGTACCATATTTGACTATATCTCTACAAAATAGTTGTATCTCCACATTACAAATGCAACTCCATGATACAGATGCAAATTTCATCAGGCCTATAAAAACCTCCCTGGCTAATAACAAGGTCTTGATCGACCAGAAGCCAAAAGCTTCAACGTAGTCAATTCGGCGATCAGAATAGAATAGATTTTTTATCGTCCACGGAGACCAATTGGCCTATGGGACCTAAAAAAAAAAGAGCAGCAAGTTTATTATTGTCAGGATTAAAGAAAACCCCGCCCCGACGGGTTTTCGAGGGAAAAACCTTGGCAGTAATAAGTATGCTGGTAAACTGTACAATAATATGTGCAATTCAATACTGCACTGGAGGACACAACTGAGTTCGTGTATCCATGACCTATAAGCCCAGCAAGCCCACAGAGACCGTATTCAATAGCTCATGCAACGGCTGGTCAGGCACAACTAATTGAGCATACCGTGCTCGCATATGTTCGAATGCTGGACAGGTCTGGAGCGCATGACACTCATCCTCAATGGCTCCCTGTTGGCAACACTGACAGATCATGTTCCATCAACTTGTCTCAATGCAGGCAATGTGCACCTGTGGGGATGGAAGCTATTAGTCTCCGCCTCTTCATAGACAAATGAGTATGCAGGTAGTGTTGTGGGCCTTACCTGTTGCCCTGCATCTCAGAGTTTGCTAAGGAAGCAAGCCTTAAGGTACTGCCCCAATTGATCATGGTCCTGCTATGTTCATACCTGCATGCACCTGTGTGCATGTACATTCCATCGGGAGAACCATTGAGCTTGCTTGTCCTTCCAACAGGCTTTGAGGCGTTGTGGGCCATTGCAACAGCTAAAGCAAGATTGGGTGAACGGCCATTACCCATACCAAATACCTTTTGGAAGTAAATAATATGACGGTCCAGAGCGGCCTTTTGAAAGGGTAAGAAACCCGTCTCCTATAGCAGGATCTGATATTGAACTGTGGACTTCACCCCAAGTGCTCGTGTCAAGAAGGCCTTTTGTACCTGTTCCAGGTCGTTCCAGGGGGTGAGAGATACCACCGGACCCCACACCTCCACCCTGTACAAAAGAACATGCTCGATCAAAGCCCTGAACAGGTATGCCTAATGAGCCCAGGCATACAACTCTGCCTTGTGACTGTTGTTCTGCATGGCATACAATGCTTTTCAACCTGTTATGACACGCAACATGATCGAAGCGTCCTAGTGTGTGGTAGTAGAAAACTCGATTTTCAAATATTTATAGGTCGGAGTTAGATCCACATTCTGTCCCTGGTAAGTGAAGGAGGGAGATCTTGGCTTATGGAAGGATGAAACCAGCAGAACTTTAGTTTTGGTCAAGTTAACTCGCATGTCAATGAACCAAAAAAGTGTCTAAACATTGCATGTCTTCTGGAGTGTGGGCCAAGAGGTCTATGTCGTCGACATAAATGAGTTGCCGAACTATCTGATGCATAAGCTGAGCACCTGGCCCCTCATATTCAACAATCCAATCTTTCAATTGATCAATGTATCGGCCAAAGAGCGTCGGGGAGAGGGGGCAACCCTAGCGCATTCCAATACTACTGACGACAGGATGTCCTGATGATGTCAGACGGCCTGAGCATGCCCCATATAACCTGTATATTGCATTTTGCAAGTCAACAGGGGTACCCAGCTCCTCACTGTCCCACAATTTGTCCATAGGCACAATTGCAAAATCCACAAAGAAATAGTACAGGTCTTGTCGGTCATTCCTGCTATCCTTAATCAGGGTTCTGAGAGTGAAACTGTGATCAATGGTGGAGTGTCTGGGTCAAAAACTTGCATGTGTGAGGGCACGCACATTTGCATCCTCTGCCCATATCGTCGACCATTGCTCCAGGATGCCAACCAACAATTTGGCAAAGAGAGAGCTAACCATGATGGTGCGATAGTTGGTTGGGCAGTGAGGGTCACCTGCCTTGTATATGGAACAACTTTGCTAGCAATCCAGTGCAGCAGAAAGCCTTCTTGCAGTGCTCTAATGAATAATGCCGTTAGGACAGGTATTATTGGAGCCCCAATCCAAACGAATGCAGCTACTCGAAGACCTCATCAAATCATCTAAAATTTAGTCAGCACCAATTTCGGGATAAGAGATCCCTGTATGCCAATTTGCGAAACAAACCGAGCTTCTTGGGTTTACTCCAAGTTGACCATCTGCGGCCTTGATATACTTCTCCAGCAGTACTTTAAGCTATGCAACAACCTCTGGCCTGTAATCAACTTTGAAGAAGTTGATTCAACAAGGTTTAGCAGCGTCTTGGACTTCTCCGTCAAGAATAACCAATGTGACCATACCATACCACTTGCTCCAAAAATATCCACCTGCTCCTGGTTCTTGCAGACTACCCTTCTGACCATATTGATCTAAGAACCACATGCTAGCTACTCAATAACAAAGGCTTAGCTCTTCATAAGTGGATGCCACCTTAATTACAGAGTTTCTTAGATTCAGCACAGAAGTTAAAGAATTCAAAATTTGATGTTGATCCCCATTGTCCACAGTTCCCAAAGAATCACACCCTCGCTCTGATACCAATTGATACGAATGAAGCGATGTGGGTTGTTGTCACACAAGAAATTCATAGAACACTCAAGAAAAGAGTAGAACACTGAGCTAATAAGATCTGTATTCAAGTAAAATTAGTGCAGAAGCGCAATTACCCACCCAACCGGATCCACTGGGCTATGGCAAATATGGCAATTAAAATACTAGATCTGAGTTTCGGCTCATCAGCAGTGATATGTTGTAGCACTCTTCAGCTGCCGGAAATAGGCAGTTCGGTATCCTTGTCTTTCAATAGTAGGTCGCCATGTCATTGTCAGGTCTTCTACAATTTATGTTGTTGTCGTCAAGTAACAAACTGGTCGCTCCTTTGCTATAACGCTTTCCCTTGTTGTCTCCTTTAAGTCCCAATTCAGAAAGTGGTCTCCTCCCTTAATTTACAAAATTGTTTTTTGCCTCAAAAGAGCCTTTTGCTGAAAATAATAAATAATCGCCTCCATTATGGCTATCTTTAGTTGCATGACTTCTTCTCGATCTTATCCTCCGTGGACGTTAAAATATACTTCATTCCTTCCTTCCTTCCTTCCTTTTTCACACTTTAATGTTAGAATAAAGGTTCCTTTGCTACAATGTATCTTTCTTAAAATTGCAAGGAGCCCCCCTTGATATAAATGACGTGTAGGTTTGCTTTCCTTACTCATCATATAATATCTTTGCCCCTTCACCCTTTGTATGATTTGACAATGTAATAATAATAATAATTTTGATTCACGCCCCATACAACCCACAAGAAACTACACTATACAAAGATTTATAATCTCAAAAGTGGTGATCTATGATGTTCAATATCAATAATTAATTCACCTAGCTTTCTTGGATCAAGTTGCAGGAACGAGAAAAAAGTATCTTCAGTCACTGCATGTCGGTCCCGTATGTCCTAGTATTGTTCACACTCAATAAAAACGTGATGTTCATCAACCTGTCCTGAACCACATACTCTATGATTCTTTCTTCTCGTGGCAACTGATACCTTCTACTTGTCTCAATGCTTAATCTATGAGAACTAGTATGATACCTGGCAATTGACCTTCTCAGAGACATGGGAGCAAGTGACAATTTGGTGCCAATAAGTATTCTTGCTCCACCAACATAAGCAGAGGATTTACTTCAGTCTTGTAGAAATCCATTTTTGTGCCTATTTGCTGCTATATCTTTTCGAGCACCTTGTTTTGTACAAGATCCCTAATGCCCACACCGTATTTGGCCAATCCCTCTCTTGAATGCCCCAACTTTCAGCCCATGTAATCAGATTTCTATACCAACCACATCTTTTTTAGTCTTCAAGAGCCAAGTGTGGTAATCTGGACGTGTCCAAATCTTGTATATGTACAACATTTCTCAATGCCAAACAGAGAGCCTCGGCCCTCCAATGGTAGCATGTTAGTTTCTGCTAAAGGAATAAAATATGATTGGCTTTTCACGCCCGATCCTTCCTGTAAGAAAAGCTTAAGTACATCTTCTACCTTATGGCTTTGCTCTGGATTTTTCCAATCCCACCATGAATGACGAACTCCATTACTCGTGTGATAGCGAAACACAAAGAAAGTTAGATTGACTAGTAAGCCTTTTTGCCCTTTTCCAACTGATTGAGTCGATGCTCGAGTGGTTAATCGGGATGGACTCTAAATTCGATGGCAATGGCTACACTTGTTCAAATTCAGTTCGACCCTATGTCAAGATGCTCCACCACTTGTGCATGCCCCCGTCAATTTCCTTTGAGTTTTAATCTTGCGACCGTACTCCCCAGGCAGAGTGTTTAACAAGTAGCTGAGCCCCTCCACGAACAAGTAAGGACGAACAATCAAAGTATTTGACAGCAATCAAAGAATTTGACAGCCCTATATTTGGGATCCATACAACACTATAATTTCGACTAAAGTTGTTTTCGGAGTCCACCCCTGCATAACTCCTCTTCGGCATTCATTCAACATAGCATGCTCTCTTGCAAACCCCCCCCCCCCCTTATGGGTTTTTTCCATCTATAGTTTCAACTGAATTCTAGACTGAGATATTTGTATCACAAAAAGCTTCTAAGGTATCCAAATGGCCTTCTAGCCCTTCTGGAGTTTCTGGCATTGATCCAGGTTTATTTACTGGAATATTCAAAATCAAGGTGTGAGGAATTTACACCTCACACCCCCGTATAGCGAAGTGCTCCTTCCCCATCTGTCTATATGTATAGAAATACAGAACACTACGTGACATACGCGGTCACGAACCTGTGGAAACAAAAACACAACAAGAAGAACAGGAGCTCTAAATCGGCCCTGCACACAAGAGAACAGAACGTTTGCAATTATACTTCACAAGAAAACAGTGGCGGCGAAAAGCTGGTGGCATCTGAGCAAGACCCACAGCTCAGATTTTGAAGCATTGGAAGCCTCTCCTCCATATTTCCATACATCTACATATTTTGCTACATCTCCATATCTCGTCCTGCTCAGACTTGGGTCCGCTGCTCCCCGCTGCTATCTGCCGGATGCCATGCACTGCCTGGCAGCAACTCTGGCCGCCCGCCGTAGCCGTGCAACAGGTGCCAAGAACTTCCAATAAAAAACCAAGCATTGAAAAAAAACAAATAAACTCCACCCCTTTTTCTCACCCCACCATTGGCCAAATCATAGTAGGAGACAATTTGAAAACCTTCTCGTTACATATCCAGAACTCCTTACAATGTAAACACGTAAAAAAATATATTGGTCTAATTCCAAAAACTTGATTTCAAATTGTTTTTATTTTTGCTCATTAGGTTTTTTCTCTGCCCCCGTTAGGTTTTGCTCGTTACTGAACTGCAGAAGTCGATTTTCCTGTGCCGAAATGGCTTAACCTGCTGCAGCATTTGCTTGTTCTGCTTCCGGCCACTTCTTTTGCTGCCGAAATAGCTATCTAGGAGCAGGATAAGAGAAGAGGAATTCAAGGGAGCTCTCAAGGAGTTCGAAGTTGCCAGGTACATTGATTTGCAGATATTTTTGATGCCATTCATGAGCATATTGTATCTAAACAGCATTCGGTGGTTGAAAACAAAGGATCAGCAGTTACAGTTGCACTAATACAGTTGTTGAGTAGCAGAACAGTTACAATTCACATCCGTTATAGCTCTAATTCTTCGATTCTCTGTCGAATTTATTATTTAAAAATTGCCACATCTGATGCATCTTAAAAATCGAAAGAGTCTTTAGATACTTTAGATTCTCGCATCTCCGGTATCTATTTTCACATGCTTTTGAACTATGTTCCACATTGAACGGCATTTTTTCTTATTTCCATGAGCTTGTAGGAATCGATACTCCATCGTGCTATTTCCATTTCTAATTCTAATTACCATTCATCAGTCCTTTGTTCATTACATGCTTTGTGAATTCACGCTTTAATATCTTATTTTTAATTCAAGGTCTATTGCAGATAAATTACATGCTTCATCAGTCGCTTTGTTCGCTAGATGCTTTGTGAATTTGAGCTTTAATTTCTTGTTTCTTAATTCAAGTTCTGTTGCAGATAAATTATGGCACTTTTGAGGAGAGTTAAGATGGTATTTCAGACTAGTCGGAATCATCTGTTTTCTCCAAAGCATGTGGAGAAAAACCGTATGCCATTGTCCTTGCTAAGCAGTGAGAGCAAGAACTTGCTTGGATTGTCCATGACACCATGGAGCTTGAATTATGGCTCACATCCTTTTCATGTTGGTCCCATGGGCAGTGCTCATAGGGGCTTCCACAGCAGTTCTGCACTAATGATGCCCACAATTAACCAGCTTATCCGGCATGGAAGGAAAAAGAAAACGCGTGCAAAGCGTACTCGGGCACTAGAAAATTGTCCTCAAAGGCAAGGGGTGTGCTTGCGTGTTTCAACGAGGACACCAAAGAAACCAAATTCAGCTATAAGAAAGATTGCTAAAGTGCGGTTGACCAATAAAAACGTTGTTATTGCTTATATTCCTGGCGAAGGCCATAATCTGCAAGAGCACTCAGTTGTTTTGGTTAGAGGAGGAAGGGTGAAAGATTTGCCTGGTGTGAAATATCATTGTATCCGTGGAGTTAAAGATTTGCAAGGAGTTGCTAATCGTCGTCAAGGAAGATCGAAGTATGGTACAAAGAAACCAAAAGCAGCAAGCTAATATAATTGGCTCAAATGGAAAAGGCATTTTGTGAGAAATGGTATCAGACAGTGCTAAGATTTTTGCTGTTGGGGAATTATGAAGAAGGATGAGTGTGATACACAAACTTTCTAACAGCATACAATGGTTTAATGCCTCTCGTTTTATTGTTAAAAGGCAACCGTTCCTTCACATCGTAGGGATTATAAGATAAGAAATGGCACAAATAAGCACTTGGTTTTTTAGCAGGCTACAAAGAGTCAAGTCAAAATTGCATTGTAGTAAATGTTCTCCGTACAAATGTTTCTACATCCTGATGCCCCATATCTCCTGCATATAAAGTCCCATATCTCCTGCATATAAAGTTTTGGCTGACGAGTGTTGGGCGTAATATCTGTAACAGCTTCATTATGGCTGCAATAGATAGTTATTAGTAGCTCATAGATTAACGGGCTTAAACATTAAGGAAGCTTTTATATTGTGATATCAACACAGAGAGAGGTTATTTAAGAGTTCTTGCTTCCCAAATCTGATTTTGTCACAGACTTGACAAATAGAGTAATGTGTACTTGAATATGGTTGTTTGAAGGCAAAAATTGTGAATCTTCAACTGAAACCGCAAATTTTGGAAGGGCGGAAATAACAAATGAGCAAGGGAAAAGTAAAGCGAAATCTGCGGAGTAAGGAGGTTCTGAGCAAGGGAAAAGTAGAGCAAAATTTACAAATCCAAAGCATGGTCAATACGTGAGAAATGAGTTTGCGCAATTGGGAGCCATGGAAGAGGATGGATGCATCTGTGCCTTGGTTTAGCCTTCATTTCTTACCTGTCAAGCATGGTTCGTTCAAGTCTGATTTACACTAACACACCATGTGTCCCATCAAACGCCTAGTCAATTGATGTATCATTTACTAGCTAAATAACAAGAAGTTTTGAACATAGTTCCAGTGAACAGGAAAGCAGCAAGCAATTAAGAATTTTAAACTGAACAATTTCACTATCAAATCATATAGTCCTTTAAATATGGGTTCCCCATAATTTGGTGATCATAATTCACAAAAGAGCGTTTTATGCCTCTCTTGTAATGCCTTGACGAAGGCTAGATGGAGATAACACAACAAGACAAATACTTGCGTGTGCATGGGAAGCCAAAGCCATCAAGAATTACTTCTGCTCAATGTATCAAAGGCAGAAAACAAGATTAGGCTAAACCAATTCCGGTCAATTAGTGGTTCCTTTCATTGCCCAAGAATTGGCATTATCTCAACATTCTGTTATTTACTGAATAGATACGGTAGCCAAAAGGCTATTGTTATTTACATTGAGCCTTTGACAGCAATGTAGATAAAGAAAAATGTGGGGCATTTGATTGTTGATGCACTGCAAAAGTACAACTCATTAAAGAGTGGCCATGGAATGAGGAGAACCATCCACAGTATGGACATCCACGGAGCTTGACAGGAACTATTTACATCACTATATTTGTCACCTTTTTGCATAAACAGAATGTGCAGTATTTTGCAGTAACTGTTATCACCCCCAAAAAATATTTGGTAATGAAAAGGGTGTCTTTTGTCACCATAAGTTTTCAATCTGGCATCTGTAAATGGAAGAAGCTCAGCAGAAAAGAGCTCTCTGGGATTGGAGTAAGGAGACGTTTTGCTGCAAACACAGGCAGATCCCTTTCTCTTAATGCATATCCAAGAGCCGCCTCAAAGTATACAAATTCGTAGTCATACATATATCTTTCTTTTCACCTCATCCATGGTACTCCCTTGATCTCCTCCATGTCAATAACTCGCTGGCTCTCAATAATCCATCATGGATGTGCATAAGCATTTGCCATGAGCACATACCCCGCTCCTGACTGAGGTTCTAAATGAATAATTTCATGAAAGCATCTCCTCCCTAGCTCTGTATTGCCATAGCTCCTGCACGAACTGAGCAAAGATTTCCATCCAATAATATTTGGCTGCTGGCTAGATTTCAGAACATGTTGTGCATCATGCCAGCGCCCAGCACGTCCAAGAAGATCAATCATACAGTTATAATGGGAAATGCTTGGAAGTATGCCATTGACTTCAGTCATAAACACGAAAGACCAATGACCTTCGTCAACTAAGCCTGCGCGGCTAAAAGCAACAAGAATACTGGCAAAAGTCACTTCATTTGATTTCAAACCCTCGTGCACAATGTCCTGGACGCATTGCTCAGCCAATGCGACATTGCCAGCAATAGCATATCCTGCAATTATTGCATTCCATGAAATTATAGTTTTATCTGGCAACGCATTTAGGATTTTGCATGCTTCTTCCATGTTTCCACACTTTGCATACATGTCAATAATGGTACTTACCATGGCAACATCTAATATAACTTCATCTTTCCTGATACAATCAAGAATCATCCTTCCTTTCTCTATGGCACCCAAGATACCACATGCTTTTAGAGCACTAAAAAATGTAATTTCATTGGGTTTTATGCCAGTATGATGCATGCTTTCAAAAAGTTCCAAGGCAGGAAAACCTTCCCCTTGGTGTACATATCCTGCAATCATTGCATTCCATGACACTACATCAGTCTTTTCAAGCGTTTGAAAGACATCCCAAGCCTCCTCCAAATGTCCACACTTCGCATACATGTCAACAAGCGTATTGGCAACAGTGATATCTAATCTATATACACCATCAAGAATCTGTTTATGGATGTACCTACCCGCCTCTATGGCTCCAACACGTCCACATGCTCTTAAGACACTTGCAAAAGTTGCTTCATTTGGTGTTATACCCTCCTGTTTCATCTTTTCAAAGAGGTTTAAGGTAACAGAGACTAAACTATGGTCTGCATATCCTGCAAGTAAGGCACCCCAGGAGACAACATCACGGACGGACAAGTTCTCAAAGATTGTGCATGCCTCCTCAAGGCTTCCACATTTTGCATACATGTCAATAAGAATATTCTGCAGCTCATCTGATGTTATTCGGTCTTTTAATACATAGCCATGGATGAGCTTCCCCTGCTCTACAATACCTAAGTTGCCACATGCTTTCAACAATATCAAGAATGTTATCCTATTTGGCCTTATGCCATCAACCTGCATCCTTTCCAGAATATGAAGAGGACAGACCCCATCTTCATCTTTGGCATATACTGTAATAATTGCATTCCATGAGACCTCATTCCGGTTTTCCAAGTTCTTGAATAACTTGTAGGCCTCTAAGGGGCTTCCACACTTTGCATAAACATCAATAAGGGTATTCTTCACCACAACATCTAGTATGAGGCTTGAACTTATGAGTTTCTCATGAATGAGCCTTCCCAGTTGTACAGCTCCTATATAGCCACATGCTTTCAAGACACCCAAATATACAACCTTGTTAGGGGTTATGTGATCCTCCTCCATTTTCATGAAAAGATCCAAAGCATAAAAACCTTCTCCTGACTGTACAAAGCCTCCAATAATTGCACCCCAAGACACAACATCGCGACATTGCAGCTTGTGCAGAACATCAATGGCCTCTTTCAAACTTCCACATTTGGCATACATGTCAATCAGGGTGTTTCCTATAAAAACATTTGACAACATTCCCAGATTGATTATTTGTTCATGTATAAGCCTTCCCCAATTCAAGTTAGCCATACATGAGCATGCTTTTACAACGATAGAGAATGTGACTTCATTAGGCTTTATCCCTTCCTGTTGCATCTCCTGAAAACACTTAAGAGCTAGAAAGGCCTCTCCATGATGAATATATCCGTTAATGAGTGCACACCAGGTAACCACATTTTTATTTGACAGTCTATCAAACAACTGGAGAGTTTCTTCTAAACTACCACATTTCACGTACATATATACAAGGGCTGTTCCTAAAACAATGTTCAGTTCAAGTTTGCTCTTCATAATTTGATGGTGGATTAGTCTTCCCTGTGCAAGGGCTGGTGCTTCTGTACAAGCTTTAACAAGGGCAAGGTAATGATCTAACTCTCCTTTAAAACCTGCCTGTTGCATTTTCTGATACAATTCAAAAGCAATCTCGGGCTGCCGAAGCATTGAGATCATCGGACCCCATATCCCTGCACTACATTTCCTCATGCACAGAGTTTCCAAATCAAATTCCTATACAAATCAAGAAATGACAATGGGGATTGATAAATGCACAAAAAATTTCACTTCAAGAATACATCCCGAAAGAAATTCGACAGCAAGTAATTGCGCCTGAGACCTAACTGGCCAAGCAATCAAATGTGAGGACCTTGTCATCTTTTCGTTCTTACACCGCTTAATGAACCAGATGAAGAGCCATTTAGATAAATGACTGATTTTAAGCGCAAGCCCAACATATCGCATTTCTTATATGTTTGAAAGCTGGAACCCAGAATAATCACTACAACTGCTCAGAAAAATATTCATAAATAACATCGTGCGTCTCTGATATTACGTAATGGACGCTTGGTTCAAATTACTGGTATATTTGCTTCATTTTATATAAGGTAAAAGCTCCTCCGCCTGTATATGGCGGCGCCGCCTAGGAGAAGATTCCAGAAGCCGCTTCTTGTCTCTCGTTCTTCCTTCCCTTTTTGCACTGTAGAAAGCTCGAGCGGCAGGGGATTTCGACTTCAAATCCAAGCAAGTCGGCTTTCTAGGTTATCTGTTGCCTCAA
>JAANSK020267538.1:0-11878 GCA_011763485.2 Isoetes engelmannii
TACCCAATCCAGAAGTACCTAGTGCAGGTACTTTGGCAGGTTCCAAAAGTGACAGGGTGTAGCATGCTTATGCCCTATTGATCAAGCACATACTGGCAGAGGCATCATATTTAGCAAATATGGTCTCATAATATGCCCATAGCTTACAGCTATAAGAGTACTTGCCACTTATGATTTAGTCAAAAAGTAGAAAAGGATGGGCAAAATAGAACAGTAAAATAACTCCTATCAGCGGTATGCGTTAAAATAGACCACCTATATGTGCATGATATTCCCAACAAAAGCTATATGGAATATAATGTTACCTGTGCAAAAGCTAAACAAAAAACCAGGTGTTTGCTAGTGCTAGCTGAATGTTGCTCCAAAGAAAAGAATAGATTTATCAAACTGAGCCTCTATATGCAATGCTTTCACTTTAAAGAAATGCCCAAGAACATATAAAGGATATATTTTTGTAAGCTACGAAGGACAGACCTTCAAAATTATACATGAACCCGAAAAACTTGAAGTTGTTCTCCTGCAAGGAAGATTTTTATCACAGGGACGTGAACCACAAAATTGATAGGGCTATGAAAGAGATTCTGCAAAGTCAGAAATAGACAGAGCTTATAAGGAAACTTTCAGGAGACATATACCAAGAAAACATAGAGAGTGTTAACTGGAATGAAGCAACTTTTGTATTCCCCTTGGGAAATGGGCATCCGAATACTCCATGACGAGAAAACACACTTAGTTTAAGTTCAAGGTGGCAAAGACGAATCAAACTCTAACACAAGAATGTAAAAAAATGACAATACTTGAATTTTGAAATGGCATGTGAAGAAGAATTACTTGTCATAATTTATCTTACTTTCGGATCACAGAGGCATTAATTTGGATATTGAATAAACACTTTGGTGTCCACAGAGTACAATAAACAGCCATGAACATATTACATTTTGAAAACCTTATACATGCAATAAGAAATAAATCTATATGCCCAAACTACCTGAGTGCATTTATGGTCTGGCTTTCCATGACTTAGTGTCCAAGGCAACTTCCCTCTTGTTTTTGTTGATAGATTTTCAAATCACAGCCTTAGCATTCCATTGCTGAGATAGCAAGACCATGTAGGAAGTCGAAATGAAATGCCTGTAGAAGAATAATATACATCAATCATCTAGCTTATTGATCTCATCAACTGCCTGACTGGCCCACACTAGCATGCGAGTCAACCTGGCAAAGACTAAGGTGCTGCTCATCTCGTCTTCACGACACCCGCGGACACCCTCCTTCATATACCAGGGGCAAACTGTAGAGGTCACTCCCACCTATAACTATTTGGGAATTGAGTTCTCCACTACCACGTACTGGGATAGTTGCATTCGACTGCGGGTTGCAGCAAGCTGGAAGACCTTACACGCCATGCAGAACAACAATCACCAGGCAGAGCTACATGCCTAGGACCATCAATCACGCCTCTTCAAAGCTCTGATTGAGTCGGTCCTCTTGTATGGCGTGGAGGTTTTGGGGCCGGTCATCTCCGTCACCACCTAGGGTGATCATGAACGAGTACAGAAGGCTTTCTTGGAGCGCACACTCGGGGTGAAGCCCACTGTGCCATATCAGATACTGCTCCAGAAAACAGGCTTCCTCCCGCTTCAGAGACTAACCATGTGCTGCCACCTTCTGTATTTCCAGAAGGTAGCTCGCATGGATGAAGACCGACTACCAAAGGTGGCCTTGGCAGTCACAATGGGCCCGCAATGCCTTAAAGCCTGTTGGAAGGACAAACAGGTACAGTGGCCCAGTGGCACAGTCGAGGCACATAGTTGCATACCAGTCGGCACAAAGAAGGAGCACAAAGGAGTTGAAGTACCTGGATGCATGCTTTCTTAGCAATCTCTGGGATGCCGAGACCTTGACGCAGGTCAAGCTCGCGTACTACAGACGACAGGTGAATTCCACACTCATGTGGGGACCCCACAGTACCTACGCACCCCACTCTCTATGAAAAAAGCATAAACTGGTAGCGTCCATCCGAACGGGGGGTCATCGCCTCCGTATTGAAACATGGGATGGGCAAGGGAAGCACGTGAGGGTAGGATTTACTAGTGCTGCCACTAAGGGGTCATTGAAGACGAGCACCATGCTCTCCAAGCATGCCCCTCCTATGAATAGATTAGGGCACGGTATCCACAGTTAATGGTACTGAACCAGCCACTGCATCTCTTGCTGGGCATCGATGTCATGAGAACTCTTGGGTCGTATCTTCAAGAGGTCATGGCCGAAAGACATCGGCTTTGTCCTTCTGGCTTGTGATGGCATCCCCGTGTCCGGTATACCAGCAAGCTCAATGCTGCCACGGTTTTTTCCCCGGACCCTCGGGGCGGGGGTTTTTTTACTCGGGCCATAATGCGCTTGTTGTTTCTCTTTGTATAGGTCCCATAGGCCTATTGGCCTCCGTGGACGATAAAAACGTTATTCTATTCCATTCTTATTATGGCATCCGACTCTAGGAAGCTCTAGCGCTTACACAAGATTTCTAGCTTTCCAAGACATCTTATTCAATCCGTGGTCAGATTGCTCAAATATATCAAGGAAGCACTGACTCCTACAGTCATGTCAATAAGCACATCTTCATCCATAAATTGTATGTCATAATAATAATCTTGAAGAAATCGGAACCTTTACAAATAAAGATGTTAATAGCAATTTTTTGCCTATTGTGGGACGGGGCTACACAAATACGTTATCTATTACCCAAGCCCAAATGACGAATTATATACCATTCAACACAAATATATTCAGTAATGTTATTCACAATCTACACATTTTCTGGCCCCTACAGTCATGTAGATCAGTACATCTTCATCCATCGATTGTATGTTAATATAATGACCTTGAAAAACCAAAATCCTTACAATTTACCATTAGAACATTCTCAAGAGAGAGTAATGGACGCACAATGATGCAATCATAAATACACATAATTGTACAATCATATATTCATTTGACATACCACAATATATGAATGAAATATGAGTATCTAGATAGTTTACATTCGATTCGTGATCTTGATGACGATAGACTCTTCAATTTTCTCATGTGCTTCCTGCCATTGTACATATTGTAGTCTATAAGCAAAAATGCAGGTTCTTATTATTGTTCAGCGTTCTTGAAGAAATAAAGAAAGACACAGTTGAAGAATTATCTAGCATAGTCGCCTCAGAGGATTTAGTAAAAAACAAAAGAAAAATGCAAAGAATCCATTGCTTAAAGAAGTAATACCCACAAAACCTGTCTCTTCTGAATTATAAGCCCAGTAATCGGTTACTTTCTAGACACTCACATCTGCTTCAATTATGAGTGTGTCATTCACAGGATAGCCTCTCAAATCGTATAGCTCACCAAATGACATTAACGAAGTAAAACCCCATTCACTCTTTCCAATGTCAAACTAATGATGCTGGGTATCTGAAAAGTACAAAAAGCTTCAGCTTTATTTCCTAAATTAAGGATCTAATTCAAATGTTTACTTGGAGTAACATCATTATAAGCTCTAAAATATCCCCCTCCCTCCCCCCCCCCTCCCCTTTCCCCTCTCCCACCTCTTCCCCTCTCCCACCTTTCCTGATAGTTGCTTTTGGATCATACTCTTTGACAACAACAACAAAAGTGCAAAAACACCAAAATGCCTGCATGAAGGCATGTTCACGTTGATCCAGCAAACTTACACTCTATTTCCCGAAATCAGAATAATGCTTTCCAACGTTTAGCTTTGAGAAATTCGTTATGGGCCAAGCGAATTTTCTAGAGAGGGGATCCTCTATGACCTAATTCTCCACTAGAGACCGATTTTTTATCTACAAGTAATGACCTAAGAGAGTCCCTTATAAGGCCCGGGGAACTCCTATTCTTCATAGATCATCTGCTAGGACCTACTCTTCCTCACTTAAAAGGCTCCTTCAAATTTCCTTCTTCAGGATGTGGGCCAAAAACAGGCGCAAGAATAAGAGATTGCACCTCCACAAGAGCAGTTTCTTCAAGTCCGGCAAATGCAGGTTCTCACAACCAGTATGTTGAAATAAGCAATGCCACGTAAGACTACAAACGTGTTGTGCTCTACCGTTTCAGCTCCACTGTCCAGATATCTTGCTCCACTGTTCGAATACCTGAACCTCAAATATTTACTGCTTCATATTCAGTTTCTGCTGAGTCTTGCTGCCGACACAGAGATGCACGGAGTCAAAAAGATGCCAGAGCTATGAATGATCTTTCGCTGTAAGTTGTGAGATGTCTCTGCTTCAAACACACAAAGCCGAAGTCCATGCACGACTCTCAGTTTTGAGCGGTTTTCAAGGCTTTACCTACTGAAAGTCCCACTTTCTTCACCTCATACGTCCATTCATTCTCTTTAGCTCATCTGGTCCATTCAACACGAATATTTTAGGCAGATTTTCAATTTCTTACCTCGGCCCTAGGGTTTCCCTTCGCGCGACCCAAAAAGTAATTTTTTCAGCCTTAGCTTTAATGGTTTATGATAATCCATATGTTAAATTTTTCGGACATGTGGATAGCCTAGGCTTTTACATAAGGCGTCACTCAATGTCAAGATGTTGCACTAAAAAACACCAAAATTCTCTCATTTGCTAACGGAACAACAGGGGCACGAATGGACTTTTGGTGCCATAGCTGTTGCATTAATTACATTGATGTTGCTTGCTTCCCTTAGAGTCCGCCCCTTTCGCTGTTGACACAAGGGTTTCCAAAAGCTTCCCTTTTGTTCTTGGTAGTCTAAATTCCAATTTCGTTCTCACTCAGTTCCAAAATTTGAGGTTGCTCACCTGTAAACAAACATGCTTCAACTACATTTTTATTGCAACTCTATTTGGTCTCTAATATTCTTGAACGCAATTATAAAATGCAACATTTTGTTAGGTAGGGATAATGTACCGGAGAAGCAATTTCGCCTCCGAACCAAGGCAAAATTGTCTCCTGCGGTGCATTTTTCCACGTAAAGTTTCGGGGGAAGTTTTTTTTTTTTTTTTTTTTATTTATATATGTGTGCAGTTTTAACACAATGGCTTTTACGTGTTAAAAATTCTAAGTTCCAAATTTGGGCAATCAGGCTTCATTGCCTAATTGTGAAACTAAACTTCAAAATCGATTTTCTTGCCTTAGGATTTCTCCAAGGTTCATGTGCACAACTACATGATTCCGTACAAACATATAGAATATTCCGTACATGATCGTACATAATATTCTCCATTTTGCACACCTACAATGTCCCATATATTTGCCATTAGACCATTATTTTTTTAATTGCAGGACGTCGGATATATATTCACCAAAAAATCAAAATAACCAGTACACAAGGCCGAGGTGCGGGTTTGAAACCCAGCGGGGAATAAGAACCCTCTGAGCAAAACTACCTGGAAGCCTCAGTCTCTTGAAGGATCATAATCATTCTTTAAAGATGGATGTCTTTCTTAAAGATCATAATAATTTGGAAAATAAATTTTAGAACATCACATTATTCTTTTTCGCCAACAACGTCCAGAGCTTTATACCCATCCATGTGTTGAGCTCATTTTGCTATTCATATGTTGGAGCTATTTATCCACCAAACATTGAACTTCTTGAAGTAATAAAATGCTACCTCCTGCAACACGTTATCCTCCTGGCAGACCTACAAGTAAACGGGACAGGACAAAAGACAGGGATAGAGAAAAGCGTTTGTATAGGTGCATATGTGATGTTTCAAAATTTCTTTTCCAGATATCTTTAAGAAAGATGTCCATCTTTAAAGAATGATATCTATTGTGAAAACGTTGCTTTTTTGTGATTTTTAAAATACAAATGGCTATTTGGGAAAATACTTAAGAATGAAGGGCATTTTGGGAATTTAAAGAATACAAAGGGCTTTTTGGGAATTAAGTCAACAATTAAGGTTATTTTGGTAAATTTCCCTTTAATTAAATACTTTAAGAATATTTAATTAAATACTTTAAGAATATTCAAATTGCCATTACCTTCATTGTACAAAAGAAGAACCTTTATCGACGATCGGAGACGTTGAGATTAGGTCAGATAGAAGTTTTAGCGTTGTATGTTGCAATGTTGTCATCGCTGGAGGCCCTTGAGGTGGCCGATGCAGCAATAGGTACATCCGTTGGACTCTCATCTAGCTCCATTCTTTTATTTTTCCTGCAACAAGTTCGGAGATTGACAAGAATTTGAAAACCCTAAACCTCACAGAAATTGACTGAATTTACGTTTTCAGCTGCCTTGATAAAACCATAAAACTACTAGTGGCAAAAATTTCATGGAGTTCTTCACAGTGCTGAGAACGGCAGATACCAATGTTTGTATTGACCGAAATATTGGGATTGTCCTGTTATAAGAAATTTGTCGGAATTGAGCTCTTATAGTATTCATTGAAGTTTTGAAATGCAATAGTGAAATCCTTTTTGTTCTGACGATAAGTAAATAGTTGCTTAAGTTTGCCCCATTCTTTAAAGACAAAATACCTATTTTGATGGTTCTGCTGTTACAGCTTCTCATGTCCAGCCAAGGAAATTTAAAGTCAGGAAAATTAGTGGACGTGGTGCAGCTGTGGCTGCAGAATCTGAAACTCGATCTACAAAATCCACATGTCCTAATGCAACTCAAAGCTCGCAAAATCAAGGTGTTCCACAGCATGATATATTGGCTTCTCACCCATCTAAGACCAGCTCAAATGGGTCTTTGTTTATACCTGAGACATATAAACAACAGGTAGACTTAGAAGAAGGCAGGATTGAAGAGCCGACTGCCATTGCCAGTGATGCAGCCATGACAGGAAACCATTGTTTGAATGGGACTGAGGAAATTATTGAAAACATGGATAGAGGAACAGAAAGCGAAACGTTAACTCCAGCTATATCTGTAAGTCATGATTAGGTGAAATTTTAGCATTCTATTGAAATCTGCATTCACACCTCCATTAGCTTTGGCTTAACACTTCTAGTTGGAGTCACACACGATTCCCTTGAGTTAGCAAACTTAACAGGTAACAACTCAATTCAAGGCTTACAATAAAACTCATACTGATTCTATAGGCCTCTCAGTTAATTTTGAACTATAATGTAACTGAACAATGATGCTTTGCGCTGCCACTATGTTAGAAGTACGATAACTAATATGATGACATTGACAAGCTTGCTAGGTCGTATTTTATAATGGAGCATTTGGTGTCTTTCTTGTTGAGTTAAATTAACGTGTCAAAAAGCTTAACTTCATCTTATGCAATTCTGAATGCATAAGATGATTAATTGGACAGCAAATACATGCTTAGAGTATGCCTCCTATTTTGCCACGTCACTTACAGTTTTTGCAGGAATAACTTGCAGCCCACTGAGAATGAGGCAGCTACTCCGGATGTTATTGAACAACAACAACGTTCTCAAGTAACTGGTAATTAGTCTTTTTCAAGACCTGCTGTTACTCTCAGAACTTAAAGGTGCATTATATTATTTGCTTAAATATATATGCTAATAACAGGAAAAAAGCATGAGCTTAAGCGTGGTCTAGCAAGAGGACGAAGGCAAGAGTATCCTGAAGTTCAAATGATACATGGTAGGGCAACTTTTGGTTCATTTGTACAGCCTTTTACTGATTTTGAGCTTATTTACCTTAAGGTGACACAGTTGACAGGAGTGTTGATGATACTGCTTGGAATCCATCAAGGGTAACAATGAAAGATATACTTAGGTTGGCGGAGGCGAAAGAGAGGAAGGTTAGTAGATGTATCTTCTGTCTGAAGTTTAAGTTTGTGCAGATGATAATGCAAGTAAATTTCAGTAGGCATTCACTGCTAGCAAGCAACAACATGTGGGCAGCTTAAAAATAGTGTACAGTTCAGCTGTCTCAATATCATCTTGCTTGACTATTATTAGCAAATCTTTGCAGTTTATATATGCTTGCAAGGGGCATGTAGTAACTATAAAGTTTCGAAGGCTTGTGATGTGATTGGGTGGAAATAACAGGGATCTCTATTTAGTTGTTGGAAAGCTATTATAGATAATGTGCTTATAGGTAAGGAATAAATATGTTCATTAAGTTGTGTAATCAGTCATAACTTTAACATAAAGTCAAGTGTAGGTTTGATGCATGAAGCATGCGAAGAATATTTATATACACTACTTTCTGGACATATACACTACTTTCTGGACTCTGATTTATTTGCTCTTTGTTTATGACAGAAACAGAAAGAAGAAGTGGCTTCAAAATTATTAATTAAGGAATCTACTAACCATCAGAATACAAGGGTGCATGCAGAGCATGGAAATACGTCGTAAGTCCTGCTTCTTAGTAATTAAAATGCTTCATCTCTAGATTGGTTGGTTTCATACATTTCCAATGAATTATTATAAAGATCAAGATTTTATTAATTATTTGTTTCCAGTCTAGTGGCATATATCAATGCTGCCAGTATGTATGCTATAACATTCGTGTTGGTCTTATGCAGGACTCATTTTGCGCCACAGGTCCAAATCATCAACGGACAAATTGTTATAAATGAGAAAAGCTTAACACTGGAGTCAAATGCAGCAACAAAGGACAACATTGAATCATACACCAGGGTGGAGGAAACTTGCTCAAAGCTTAACTACCATAGTTTCATGAAACGTACACCAGCTCAAAGATGGAATCCTGAAGAGACAGAGTTATTTTATCAGGTTGGTGGGGCAGCCATTACTTGCTGGAGCTAGGCAGCTGCTGGAACTAAGAAACCCAACGTATAATATATGTTGCAGGCAGTTCGGCAGTTTGGAACAGACTTTGAATTGATAACACGGCTTTTCCCTAAAAAGACTCGGCGTCAGGTCAAAGCAAAGTATAAGAAAGAAGAAAGGGAACACCCTTTACGAATGGCCGATGCTTGGGCCCACAGATCAAAAGGTATTTTACAATGTTTGGATGTTGTTATTTTGTTATTCTTGTCTGAATCACAATCTGAAGGATCTAACACCATTTTTGCATAGATTTTGGAAAATACGAAGAAATTATCAGTATATTGCAGACACGTGATGAAGAGGATTATGATTATGGGATCCATTGGGATGCTGATCAATTTTCCTCTGCAAAGGAGGTAAATGTTTATACCACTAGAAGGAGCATGTGATATTGACGCTGAATCTTATCAAATATATAAATGACCATGCTAAGGTTTATATTATATAGAATGCTAAGCTGAGAAACAAAGTCTTCCAAACCCCCATGAGAGTGCTCTACTATAATTATGGAACAATGTGCACTGATAATTTTGACTTTGATATGCAGACTGTAGAAATGTGTGATGATGGCACAGAGGGTACCTTGAGGAATGAGCAGCTTGTTGAAAATTTTACAGTTGCTGATTTAGGCGATTCGAAGGATGATGACTTAGAGGGTCTAACAACAGAGGACATCTTAGAATACAGTCCTAAAAATGGCGATGCAGATTCAGACCTGGAAATAGAAGCAGTTCCCACCAATCCTCTTTTTAATTATAAGCATCTATGATTGATTGCAAAGCATCAGAAGAGTCTATTGTGATTTGCTTGATAACAAGCAATTAGCACGTGTGGTGCCATGGGCAGTGGCAATGTTGTACCAGGCCAGCCATTCTTGTGGATACAGATGCTCCAAAAGGTTGCTGGGTTTTGTAGAACAGGGGAATTCGTTTTTAACTAGCAAGTCTTCATGAGAACCCACTAAAGGATTTACAGATCTGAGGGTTGCACTAAGAAGAATGTAAAAATTGGGAGTTTTTTAACATGTTAATGACTAGGAAGCATGTTTCAGATGAGCATTCAGCAATACCTCTTTTTTTCATGGTGTTGGGAAATGCGTTTATAATGATGTTTAACAGAGTCTTGGAGCCTGCGGCCTGTTGCACTAAATACTGATCTAATTCTGGACTTTGTTTTATTTTGGCATTCTCAGACTTGTATTGCCATAAATCAACCATGCTCTAGCTAATCATTGAAAGGAGCTGCATGGAATAGAATACACACATAAACATATGTACTCTTTAAGTGACATGGTTCTTGTAAATGCCCATCGTAACTGATACAATATTGTGCTTTCCGACATCATCCAAACCACATGAAGCTCTGATATAAGATGCTCATTGGTGAGTAGCATATGTTTTGAGATGTGTCCCATAGAAATTAAAAAGCTTGAGTTTATTTAGCTTATCAATTTGTCCTTAAATATTGGAGAATTGGTAATCATGTTGGATGTTTACTTTCTAGTTTCCCGGGGATAAACCTAAAGTTTCAAGGGTAAATTTTAAAAATGCCCTTAATTTTTTGCAAGCAATTGAACTAACACGAAGGATATCTGCAGATCACGGGAACTGATCTCTAACCTAAAATTATGTTAGGCAGTGCCTTTGTTGATACATATGGTAAATCTGGGAATTCAAAAGAAGCACAACGAGTTCACAACTTATTGCCAAATATGCTCACTACAGGTGAAGGTTCTTGTCTTATTGCCAAATATGCTCACTACATGAAGGTTCTTAAAAGTGACCAAATGACCAACTAGGTATAAATTCTGACAAACCAAGTGTTTCTAAATTCTGACGAGCAGGTGAAGAAATCCTAAGAACCTTGTTCATATAACCTGATTTGACGAGGTCATTAGATTTTTCGAGTCATTGTGTGCTTTTGGTTGCACGGTGATACAACCACCATTATTATACTTGTTGAGCTTTACAAGGAAAGCAGACTAACAGATACTAAAATCTAGCAGATACTAAAATCTACCATGTGTTGGTTTAACCCCATATGCTCTACCAAACGACATCCCAGTTTTAAATAAGTCGCCATCATGGCTTCTAGAAACTAACCGAGTTGGGTCATAAGAGAACAAGCATAAAAGAGAAGGATGAAGTACCTCTCATAGCTAACACATGGGTTACACCTTTGTCTCATGGCTTCGAAGCAGGGCATGAAGACTTGTCATCATGATCCTATTTTTGAACTAATTCATGTTTTCATTCCAAAAGAAACGAAAGTAAAGAAATGGCCTTAGTTTCGACAAAAAAATCATCATAAATTTTCTTAGCATGCCTGCAGCTTAGGAAGTTACAAGAGAGAACACAGAAGGCGATGCCAGCTACATTCTCTGAATTATTGAGGCTTAAGAAGCGCAATAAGTCCCATAGCCATACCATGGACGGAGGAATTTTGGAGGAATTTCTCATTTCCTCGTCCACACGATTAAAAAATAACCAATCCAACGGGCAGAACTCATCCACGTCAAACGTTGGCTGAGTTATCAGACACATGGATAGGCTAGAATTTTGAGGAAAGGGTGCACCTCGGTTTAGGCAACCCTTTGAATGTTAGAAACTAAAAGACTTGATTAATTTGGATTGGATTGAACTGTGGAAAAAAATAGAATGGAGGTCGCTAGGCACTAACTGTAGTTCTATCGAAACCCTTAGGTAAGGTTCGGTTTCAAGCTCAAGCTTTCACTTCTGTTTTGTTTCATATTCCCAAAATTTGAGCAACAATCTTCTACCATCTCCAACTTTCTCTCAAGTAGAGCTTTACAAGAATGACTATCTTTTTGTGTAATAAAAGAATGCCAAGTGTTGTTAATTGCAACAATTTGATTTGTTGTATAAGGGTAAGGTTATTGGAAAGGGATTTCATGTTTGTCTGGTGCTGCTATGACTAGTGGCAGCCGAGAGTCTCTAATATGTAGCAAAACAACAGGGGGTTGCAGGGGGGATTTAATATCGATTTATAAATGACTATGGTCGAAACCATAGACCATATTTTTAAAACAATTAAGTGGGTTGTTATAAAAAAAAAACATAGATTTAAGAGAAAAAATAATCACATTAGCTCGCTGGTTG
>JAANSK020267549.1:0-11877 GCA_011763485.2 Isoetes engelmannii
CCGGCATAATGCCAGATCAAGGGCCTGGGAATTTACACCTCAGACCCCCGTATTCTAAAACGCTCCCTATAAATAGCAAAAAAGAACCATAGTCCTTTCCGGACATATAAAAAAAATACCGTGGAAGCCAGAAGGCTGCGTATGTGGCCAAGATGCTATATGTGCATCTGTGCATCTGCTCAACTCGACACCTGCACTTGCAATTGAATGAAGAAGAAACAAATACAACTGGGAACACCCGAAACATGATGCAAATATCTGTTATGATTATATTAAAATGCAAGACAAAAGAGCCTGTACATGAGGAACTCGGCTGTACCACAACATGGGTGTCAAGAGAAATGCAAAAAAACATAGCATAGACTCTGGCATGACTTCAGAGTCCGGCCACCAACAACAGCAGATCACAAACATATTTACAAGCAACGGGATTCCATTTTACGCCTGCATAGTGCGAAACTGATCTCGTCCAAGCCGCTCCAAAGTGTTCAGATGCCTTATCAAACGGCCCTAACCAGGTTCATGTGCCTGAACACACGGCGTTGCTGCAGCGACACTTTCAGATAATCCATATCCAAACATTGGAGTGCCTCATCCAACCACTGCATAGTGTTGCACAATGCAGTCTTGCATTCTCGAATAGACATCATGGTTTGCTTTGCAAGCAAGTCTACATCTACATGCAAGTGGAAGCATTCAGACCTGCTAGCACCACCAACATGAGCTACGTCAAACTGTTCCTCCTTGGACTCAGTGTCCACGGTCAGCACAGGACTGAAAACCACATTTCCATTTCCGAAAGGCTCACTCTTCTTTCTTTCAGTATCTACACCTAGAACAAGAAACCAACAAATATATGTACATGAGAAACGACATGCATATTTGATCTACATAGCAGAAAACGGTAGCATTATCTGTGTACATGGGAATGAAACTCTGCCAAGGGCTAAAGGAAGGATTCATAGTGCCTTGGGAAGAAGGCCCCTCTTCTTCCATTGGATCCAAACCCCCCATCTCATCATCACCAACTGCCTCAAAATCACCAATCCCGGCACGGGCATCCCAATAACGTCTTCTTCCTTTTCCAACTCTTTCCTAAATCCTGCCCATGCCACATATAGTGATGTCAGGAATGTCATCTTCGGCCTGCCTGCAGGAATAGTGCCAATCTCCAAGCGGCCTCAATACGCTCTTGGGAGATGAAGGCAGTGTTTGTAGGAAAGACCCATGAACCACTAAACACAAATTTCTCGGTCTGTAGCATTCTACGCACTGTTTGGATGAGGGATGCAGTCAACTGCCTCTTTCCATGATACATGTGGAAGTGTTTGACTTTGGCAAACATGTTACGGTTATCAAGGACCACACAATTCCTTATGTCCCCTGCTCCATAGAGGGCATAAAGATTCTTCCCTCTTTCAATCTGGTCTGCAGTGACATTCTTGAAGTGGTGCTTGTGATGGACCTTACCGAGATCCTTGAGGCAGTATCCAATCATGCCTTCGTAACAATGAAGCCGTGTGTCCCGCAAGGTTTTGAAAAGTATGAGGCCCCCAGCAGGCTTATGCGTGTCCCATCCCAAGCCCCTCCTCAGCCTCAAGTTCACAACAATTGGATTCTTCAAGAAAATCCTTACTACACCCTGGATATGAAGATGGTCGAGATTAGACCCTCTCTCAAGACTAACAACACCAGCCATGTATTCTGACTCCAAGAAATTGCATACTGCAATGTAAATTCCCTCCCACACATCCGTACCACCAACACTAACTGTGATACTCACATCCAAGCAAGAAGGCCCATCGTTCACAGCATGAACACTCTTACCAGGCTTAGAGATAATCTTCTTCTTCAACGCAAGTCTCTTACCATGAGCTTCCCAGGGCCCTTATCTACAAACACAGGAGGAACACTGGTAAATTGAAAAGCAGGAGCATGTGTTTCAACCACAGGAGGAACACTGGTAAATTGAAAAGCAGGAGCATGTGTTTCAACTTGGGTGGGAACAGGAGCTGTCTGGGCAGGTCGCTGATGAAGAAGAGAAGTCCCATCTGCAAGACTCTCTATTTCCACTTCCACAAAACTACTCTTCTGAAACCCCGCATCATCTGAAAGCCTAAAACCCTTCCACAATCCTCTACATGCTGCCGCAACACTACTCTCAGAGAGCCTTCCCACCCTTCCCTAAATGTCGAGCCACCATTACCCAAACCATAGTGAAAACATAATTGGGGAAACATTCTTGCATATAAGTTATATGTCCAAATTTTGCTGTGTCATTTTGCACATAAGCTTATATGTGTTGCATGGCATTAGATGAAGTTAGTAGGTGCTCAAAGCAATACAAACATTAGATGCCAAAGGTTTCCATACTAGGGACCATCATTGGCCCTTTTAACATATTCTAGATCACAAAAATACCAAATAGAAAATCATCTTAAGGGCTCAGTTCGTAATTCACAGGGAAATATTCATTTATCTATTGTCACGCCTTCAGACCATCAGCTAAAAATAAAACAACAATATCAACAAAGGCTTTGGTTATGATGCATTTGATATGGGGACCTCACCTCTTTATCATTCATTCTCTGAAAGACTGACTGAAAGACGGCTTTGGCTACCAGTCTCCTGCAGAGTAATTCCTCAGCTGGATGATATTTCTTCAAAGGAACTTGTGAAAAAGACAATTAGGCAGTTATAAAGTTCGCATGTCCATATTCTACTGAAAGTACTTCCATTGTTTCTTAAATACATTGTTGCCTCTCTAATACTTTATACATTAGTGAAAAGTCTAGAACTTTTCTTGATTGGCAAGAATCAGTTCTCTATCACTTCATTTATAATCCACAAGCTACCTAACCAGAAGCCCCATAATGCTCCCATATGGAAGTGCAACAAAATTAAAAAGGTACATTCCGAAGTAGCCACTCAAATGGTGGCATACAATCTACACCTTATCAATGAATGATCGTGCTTTCCTCATCAAAAAAGCACGTGCAAACAATTCAAATACTCGAAAAAACATAACCACAAATTTCTAGCAACAAATGCATACCCATTCAGTAGGTTGGAACAGACTGGTCAACTTGTATAGCATATGCATGAATTCCTCCAACAACGTTATAAACACGCTTGAAACCCTATCAATACACATGAACAAGTTAATTTAATTCATAGAATTACTTACTGTAGCATTTGTGGCATTACAAAATACAAACGCTTAATGTAACAAAAAAACGTTTTCCATGAGGTTGACAGAAAGGCAGCAAAATTGGTAGTGTGCTTCAATATCTATAAGATTAGTGAATTAACACACGAGTCTAAAGATAAGTCATAGATTATATTTATGCCACCTGAGATTTCAGCCATTGAGCTGCTTGTAAAGATCTAACTCCATGGTGACACTGCATATAAAACAGACGCGTAAGGCAACACATCCATATACAACAGTATCGAAGTGTTGATGATGACAATATGAAGAATTGCCGTTGTATTTATGATGCAGATGCACTAACATGAGAACATTACATTAAAGGACAGAGAAAGGTGAATGTTAAAGACTAGATAGCTTTTGCTACATGCAAATGGCACCTGCAACTTCCAATTAAACAAATGAAAGAAAACCAAACTAGAGGTTATTGGATCAAGTAGACTGTGTTGAAGAAAGGGTCCTCATATATTAAAGCCAAAGTACGCTAAATCTCAAGCTTCCTGACGGAGAAAAATGGGGCAGAGGACTCGGAGGACATTGTTCATTAATCTTTATCATCTACTTGAGATATGTAATGCGAACTCTTAAGTTAGCAGAATGGATTCATGACACTTACTAATACGTATGTTTCCTTTGCTGGATCAAGTGTATCTGTTATACTCGGTGCCCACTGACCGAACTGACTCAAAGGATATGGTTGGAAACCTTGAATGGCTGCGCGAGATCTGAAATGAAAAGCATCAGATATTTTACACATGACATGACCACATGACAAGATGTTTATATGAAATGGTGATGTGGAAGGAGCATGGGTGCCAGACAAAAACACAAGTTCTCGGCAAAGGCAGAGGGAACAACTACAGTCCTAAATATTGTACAACCACCAATCTTTGCCATGCCATCTGCTGCAATGTGACATCTCGTGCCAACATTCATATTACATAGCTACAATATGCATAGCACATAGGCAAGCAAGGGACATATTGTAAGCAAATTCACTTACATTTCATCAGGTTCACGAACATCCATAAGCTGTGATTGGGAAAGAAAATTTGCATCTTGTAGCCGCCGAAATAGCTCTTCTGGTTGAATATCACCAAGAACAGTTTCTCTAAAATTCGAGCATTTAGTGCAAAATAATTTCGTAATTCTCATCAGTAACAACTGAACTAAAGTAGTCAACTAGGAAAAGGATGAATGAATAGCTTTGTTTGCAGCTGCGAAAACAAGTAGGACCAGAAAGAGAAAAGGACAGAGAGTTTTCACTCAAAAAATTCACGTATGACGGCAGTGGTTCATTTTTAGAACTAACATCCTTGTTCCCTATAATAATTAATGTGTTGGATAATGACAGTTTTTATGATCAGACTCAATGCACATATAAAAGCAGCCATCAAATTCAGTGCAAGCTATATGATGAATATCACTTGCAAATGTACATACCATACTCCATTTGCTAATATTTTGCTCAAATTGCTTAGCCATCTTTTCCACTCAAGAAAGAAAACTATTGATTTATTGGACACATCCCCATCTATCAGAAAGGAAAAACGTTTGTACGAGCAATTACTTCATGGTACCTTTCTGATAAGACCTGCAACAGATGCCATCCAAAATTTGTTTTGATGCGCACTACTTTATTCAAAGGTGCACTAAATGCTGCTTCTTCAAATTCTGGAACCTACAGATGGTGAAACTGGAATCAACAGGATAAATTCAGGTGTATTGCTAAGACGTCCTTGATATGTAATTCAATTAACACACTAGCATGTGTTCCATTTAATCTCATTTATTGAACTTAGACTGAGGCCAAGTCTTATACTACAATTAAAAACTACACGATAGGAATGTCTTTAATATACCTCCCTCCTCCTTTACATCGGCACCAGCGATCAATATGTTGAAGGCCTCAATTATAAAAATCATAACCTTAAGATCCCCTTAAAAGCCAGAAGTTGCTTTTGGAGACCAGTGTCTACGCATAAATATTATAAAGTACTAGTTCAGCAATTATTTCTAATAGACCAAGCTAATGATAAATTAGACCCTGAAAGAATATAAAATTCATAATGCAGCAAGAAACTTCCAACCATTGAGCATTGTACTCTCAAAAATGGAATCAACCCCATGTTTTGGGTCCTTATCTCCTCCTTCTCAATTGGCAAAGATACAGAGCAATGGATCCAAGGTACTACTTGTCTTGTTTTCGAACTCAAGGACTTGCCTCCTGCTACTTAATTTATCCCTTCTGGTGTCAAATGTGTAAATGATTTCTTGGAAATGAAAAATAAAAGAAATGACCCTTGTTCATTATTCGAAGACAGAAGATGTGGAATATGTCATTATATTACACCTCTTCATTGTCTCCATGCCCATGGTTTGAGAGGGAAAAAGGGAAAGCAATAGAAGTGGCACTAAGATTAACTTACCGTTTTCCCTTTAGCAATCCAACCAAGCATCCCTCCATCACTTTTAGATGGGCAGATTGAGTATTCTGTTGCCAGGTCACTTAGATCTGCATCTTCTGTACACCATATGCCAGAAAATTGTAAGATGTGGATCCAAAAGTACAAAAGGCAGTTGCATAAATCCGTAGGCGTACTTCTGCAAACATAACGTAAGATGCAAGAAAATTAAAAAAAAAATAAGAAATTATGAATTGTCATCATATTATCTCGATCTGCTAATGGGTTTTCACTAGTTAAATGCAGGACAAGAATATTGGAACTATAACTATAAGTTCGTAAACGTGCTCAGACAATACTTGATGAATATAACAAAGAGTCGTTACTTCAACTGTGCAATTTCTTCATTTGCAAACAATCACAAAAGAACCAGCCATAGATTTAGGTACCTTCATTGATCTTTCTTTCTAAATCAAGAACTAAATCCAATTGGTCTTCTTTGAGGAGCAAATGTTGAACCATTATTTCACGATTTGAAGACTGGGATGTTCTGGCACTGGCATGAATCCTGACTGAACCTGAGGCAACGACTATTATTAAATAATCAATCAGAAATAGAAAAAACCTACATATTGAAAAATACCTTGGCAGAACCTGAGCCTCCCATGAGACGAGGACTTGACAGAATTGAAGGGATTGTGATAGATGTGCGATTTACATAAAGGCAAGGCCAATGTAAAGGCTGGTGCAAGTAGGGTGGCTGTGATAAGGGGCCTACGGTGAAGACCCACCATAGCGCGGCCAGCCACTATGCTCATAGCTTGCTTTGCCAAAAGATCAGACACGAATCGCATACCAATATATAAGACACGGTAAAATGCATTGCATAAATACATTTCCATGGGATAAGCACATTTTGAAAATTTTCTGTACTTTAACCAGTTGAGTTGATTCCCTACCATTGAAGGAAATTTTCCTTATGTTGTAAAGGACGATTACGTGGCATTCTGCTCCCCATCTTGGTGTCGACACATGGCACATATTCTATCCCAGGATGTTCATTAAAAATGTTGCTAAAGGAGAGTTGTCGAAATTGAATGCTGAATGGGATGGTAAAGTTTTGGAATGTGAGAGTAAGACTTGCAGAGTAAAACATCCCAGAATGCAGAGTAAAAAAAACTCAGAATGCAGCGTAAGAACCTTAGAATAGACAGTAAAATTATAGAACATAAGAAAAGATTTTGCTTCATCATTTTATCAGAGGTGGGAAAATTGGACGTGCACCTATTTTCTTGAAAATGTTTGTTATTACAGTTAAAAGCACTTTCTTGCCAAAAAATTTCGAAATTGCGCTTTGATCTGTAAACTTTGAAGGCATCCTCGCTTGGATTTCGGTGCAGGTCGTGTAGAAGACCTGCATTTTGATTTGTAGAAGCTAATGTCCTACAAATGGGAGGTAATTTCTTTACAATTCTCAAACAAGGAGACAGATTAACCTGTGGTTTTCTAAAAGGAATTGTGTAGGGAGCTTATTGTCAACAAGTTCTTCCCAGAGAACTTATTCGCCCCAGAGTATACATTTTTTCCAAATTGTGAGGATTTTGAGGTGCAATTAATTGAAAGTTGACTAGGTGAATTCACTGGTAATTCGAATGCTGCTGCGGGTATTTTTAATGTTTTTTGTAACTAATCAAATGGCTTGATTAGAGTTAAGATTTATATGGAATAGATCGTGATAAGGTTTGATCAGAAAGAAGAATGGTCTGGAAGGAAAAAGGCTCTTTCAATCATTGCTTACCTGCAGAGGGCGATTGTTGTCCTTTCCTATTAGATCCTTTTAGGTTCTGTCTAGTGTCAGTGGTAATTTTCATTGTTTGTCCTTGTACCCTATCCCATAATTTTTGTCAGCAAAGTAAAGTTTGTCACCTCCCCTGCTTTTCCCAAAAAAATAAAAAAATGGCTCTTGTTGTTCATCATCCTAACGAACCAACTTCCCTCAGCATCATCTTCGGCAACCTCGACAGCATGGAGAACTACATTGCTCTATCTGGCTCTCGTCATTGGGACGTTCCTCTGATAAACCCCCAGAAAGACAATACCAGCATGCTTTCGAATCTCGGATGGGTGCAAGAATTGGAAAATCTCAAGGATCAATTCACCCCATCTCAAAATTTCACAAGAGGTATTTCATTAAACTTCAAGTCTTGCAAAAAAGGTCTTCACATGCTGAAATAAAATGCTTTGATTGCATGGTCTGAAATAGAAAATGTCAACGTGGAGTATGTTTCCAAACAAATTTGACTTAAACATGCAAATTTGTAGTTGCTTTTGGTTAAAAGGGTCCCTTTTCTTGATTGAATTCTACTCTGATTACTCGGCTAACCTCCTTCTCAAGAAAGGACTCATTATTTTTCAAGGATTTTAAATCAAGTTTCAGAAATGGGATTACCATTTCGACATTGCAAAACCTAGGTCCTTGCCTTATGTTGCATCCATCATTCTGGTTGAGCTCAATCCCATTTACTGGAACAAAGAATGCTTCCATTCTCTGTTCAATTCGGTTGGCTCTTATATTGCTGCAGATTTTAAGCCACACTCGCCTCCCCATATCTTTGTCCAGATTGATCTCCTCAAACCACTGCTTCTAGAAATTACCTTTTTGGATCTTTTTGGAAAAGAGCAAACAATCCCCCTCAGGTAGTGGTATACCACCTAAATGTGGAAGGTGTGTCATGGAGGTACAAGATGTAGACCAACTAACAGTCAGCAGGAACTGGGTAGTAATGAAGATGTTTTGAGCATGCAAACATCACAGTTAAGGGACAGAGATCTCCATGCTCATAGTGGATATGGAAATAGAAGTGGGAGCAAGAAGAATTGAAAAAAGGAGAATTCAACAAGCGAGAATTATACAAGCTAATAAGAGCTGGAAGAGTCAAGGAAACGAAGTAAGAATATTCTTAAGGACAGGTGGGAAGCAGTCAATTATGAGAACATTAAAGTGTTAAATAAGGATTTGCAAATCTCTGAAGCTAATAAGGAAAAATTTAACCCTATGTCTGCCATCTCATCGAATGGATCCAAACTAAGGAATTGAGTTTAACCTTCCCTTTATACACTTAAAACAACTAAAAAATGAATTGTGCATACTTACTTGATTTGGATGGCATTCTTAAGAGATAAGCGATTTGGATGCAAAAAGGATGATCACAACCTGGGTCAAGGCTCATTGCTGGGAGTAATCCCTTCATTCGATTATGAATAGAAGTAATAGTTTTTGTAACCTATAGAGGGTTCTAACCTTTCAAACTAAATGTCAGAACATTGCATAAGAGCTCCATTTCCGTGATTACCAAGCTAATGACTTCAGATTGTGATCTTGCTTCAATTTTTCAGTAGGCTTTAAAAGAACAACCATAACGGAACCACCATAATGAAGCAAAGGGCAAGCTTTACATGAGTATCTGCAATCTTACACAAATCTCTGTGTTGTCTCTCTTGCTTGCATCTATCCTAGGTTTGTGTTTGTCCCATATATGGAAAGTTTCCTGCAGTATCTAACTAGTCTACCAGCTACATACCTCCAATCTGATTCCTACTGGAAATATCATAAGTATTTTTAGCAGGATTTTCTTGCTCTTTTTAAACTGTGCTGTGAATTTTGATTTCCACACGGTAGGTTACAAGGGTTCCTGGGAATTTCCCGAACCGAGCGACTACTACAGTGGCAGAGGCTTCTATTTTGCAACATTTCCATGTAGAAAAAGACCATTTGTTTCCTTAGTTGATGCTAGCTGAAGGGCTAAACATACACATTATTGGATTAATCAATTCATGACTAAAACTTCTTCATGCATTGAATGGTGGCCTTGGAAAGAGATTAGGCCAAGGTATATGGTCTTCTTTATGTGAAAAGAATTGGTCAGTCTCTTTGATTGGCGAGGAGATCCCAATTATTGTAAGAGTTTGAACAAACGGATATGGATTCGAACCTTGGCTTGATTGATTGAGTTCATAAAAGCAAGGACAAATGCTCTTGAGAAGCTTGTATCATATGCTAAAAATTGTCATCAGAGGTGCGCAATTGAGAATGATATTCATGGGTTATTATTCTAGGGCAGAATACGTAAACGTTCAGCTGCACATCTTCATATTAGTCAACAAGCAGTAGCTTTGCACATACCCATGAAGTTCGGCTGCACATCTTCATATTAGTCAAAAAGCACCACTCCAGATATGCATCGTGCAGTACCCAAAGTGATCAAGGTTCTTCAATTTGATTTCCTTGTCATTGCTTCAACTGGACAAGCAAATCTTACTCAAAAACTGACCTTGCTTATTGCTCACCAACTAAAGATGATTATCATTTGTCTATGTCATGTCAAACTAAGCTTCAATGCAATCAATACCCATACTTTGCCGTCAATTTTTCTTAGCATGAAAGTTATGACCAAAATTTACCTATGGTTATACCTAATACTTCATCACTCCAGTATGCTTTCTTTGGAAGAGCTCTGTCATGGGATCCTTTGGGTGTAGAACATCTTCCTGGCCATTTTAGATTAAAAGGTGGTTTATTCCTTGGCAATGAAATAACTATTACAATCTCCAATGTGGTCGCGCCCAATTGAACTCAAATTTGGGGCCAACAGCTGTCAACATGTTCATTGTTTATGAAAGAAGGCGTTGTTTATCAAGCTAGCAACATGAAGTTCATTGTTTATGAGATTTTGAAGTAGCAGGCATCTTCTTTGGAAAACAAGCTTAAAATGTGGGTCTCTTTTCCAAATTGGAGCTTGCTAATGAAGATAATGCTATCTCAAGCCATGCATGGTCTGTCCATATATCCCGGTAGCAATTTGGGTTTGACTTGCGACTTGCTCCGAGCATTTTATACATCTCCCTCCTCCAAGCATCCAGTGGAGAACATCGACATTGTGCAGCCAGCCAATCTGCATACTCGAACTATATGACAGGACAGTCAACCAAGAAATCAGAAGAATACAAAGGTTCCAATTTGAGGTCAGGAAGAAATAAGGTGAACTTACAGCCCATTAATAATGTTAAAGAAAAAAACACAAAATAAATTTCAGTGGTGTGCTGATTGTCTTATAAATTGTAAAACTCGCGGGCAAGCTATTTGTTCTTCAATTGCCAATTTCCTTAAACTTTGTCTTTGTTCATGACTCAGTAGAACAATTAATGCGGCTCTGTGTATAGCTCCAAGGATTGCTTTATAAGCCCATGGCATATAAAGCATGGCTACACCTTTTGTTGTATGTCTGAATACATCTGGCTTATATATTATGATATCACTTTCAATGACTTTGCCTTCATTTAGACCTCCCTCTGCGCCATGCACTGAAGCTGCAAAATATATATCGCCTACCAGAACAAAAGCCAAACAACAAGCTTCTCCTAGCAAAGTCACACAGGATTAAAAAGCATTTGTGCCAGCAACCAGAAAAACTGATCTGCAGCAGCTACATCTAGGACTGGTGCTAGTTTGGTTATAATACGGATTCTCTTTCTTTGTTTACAACTGTGAATTGCTTGTTCTAGAGATCAGACAAGGATTGCATTTGCTATCACTATACAGTTAGCATGCTACGTGACAATCAATTATATCCCCATTGAGGGAACACAAGATATCAGGCCATCACTGTCAAACAATGATCAGCAATAAGTTAAGTAATTTCCTAATGTGATATTTTCTTCTATGTCCTCAGACCAGTAATTCCCAAATTATTACCAATCTAAGTTTATTTAGCACCTTAATCTAATCCCATCCACTGACGTGCTGGCAACGTCTGAATGACCTGCTTCTTAGAAATTTTGGGTAGGAAAATGAGCAATATTTGATGGCTCTCAAGAAGATGGTGTCAGAAGACAACAATCATAACAGAGACCAGTTCCCCAGATCCTTGTGTACATCTGACATTCTTGATTGCCTTCTTTAACAGATCTAATGTCCAGTAATAATCTTTCTTCTGCTTCTACTTTTGCTTGAGTTGAGTTATTTTTATTTAAAAACTTTACAAGTTTATGAAATATTTTGAAGACCTACGCTGGACACAGAGAGGAGGACTGGCAACCATCTGGCAGGGGGGAGCTAAACCTTAGCAAAGCTAAACCCAGCGAAGTACATCTCATATGGACTAATAGGTAGTGTTGAACATGTGATCCTATGTATCTACAGAGTTTATTAGAAATGACATTAAGGCAGACAGAACACTAATGCTGTCCACATACATCAGTCGA
>JAANSK020267560.1:0-11876 GCA_011763485.2 Isoetes engelmannii
GGACTTCGGTCCCCCCTTGTACTGTACCGTCTCATAGGCCTCTGGCCTCCGTGGACGTTAAAATATACTTCCTTCCTAAGACTGAAATTTGTAATAAATATAGGAGGTTTTCTTTGGTTTCACGTCTTTTGGATGCAAGTGTACCTTGGATAGGAATGGGTATTATTGGCCACAAGAGTGCTCCACCTTATGAAACGTAAGTCGGCATATTATTTGCCGGCACCGCCTCCTCTAGAGCCCCTGCCTCGAGAAATGAGGAGGTTCCTCGAAGTGAATTTTCCCATACACATAAGAGATGAATATTGTATGAGGTAGGCTTGAATTCACCTCATCCCACAATAACATACTTTCACATGTCACATGCCCTTGAATGTGCATCAAGATGGTTGCTTACGTCAATATCTTCTGCATTCCATCAATTGCTTGACGTATTCTTTAAGGTTTGACTAGGATTTTGAATGATTTATATAGAGGCAGGGAGCTTGGGTCTCCCTTTCCGCAACAGGGGCAGAGGCTCCGTAATCGATGGCAGCCGGGAGAGGGTCTGTCCCTGTCACGGAACGGGAGCCTCAAGCTCCCTTCCCCTATAAATTAGAATGTGGGGAGCTGCTGCAAGACCAAATTGACCTGCTGCTCACCAGATAGCAGAATCAACTGCCCCAGCTTCCATTCCGTGATTTTGGGCCATCACAAGTGTCACTACCACAAGGATCTTCCGCTCAAAAAACCGACCCATATTCTACTTTGTTTTCTATAGAATTGATATGAGAACCTTGTTCAAAGTTATACTCTACAACATGATGACATAGAAAATTAGTTGAGATTGATTTGACAGATTATACCTTGGTATAAACATCTTTTTCTTTACTTCTACCAATGCAACAATATTCTTACTTCTACCAATGCAACAATATTGGTCGACAGACGACAAGAACACAACACCTTGCATTGAAGGAAGGGGAAGAAAGGCGATGGGACAAGAAAATGTCTGGAGAAGCCGCTATGGAATCGACATGAATAGTCAAAAGACATAGTGTGTCAGTTAAAGAAAGGCACTAGGCGAACTACAGAATTGTCAAACATACATATTCTGTCAGTTAAAGAAAGGAGTGGGCTAGAAACTTGGAATAGAGAGGAGGCCAACTGAATGAGATAGAGGAGAGAAATCTAGCAAGTGGGGGAGAAGAAGAGGAGGGGAATGGATAAGGGGATCCAGTGGAGGGGGGAGGGGTAAGGAGGGAGTGGTGGGAGGGTAAAGGTTAAGGGGGACGAATCTATAGTTTTTTTTTTTTTTCGAACGATAAATGATGACGATAATGATGGTGGTGGAATTTGATGACGTGGTGGAATTTAACGTCGACGGGAAGCCGTGGCTTATGATTTTTTCCACGAAAGATAAAAAAAATATAATAGAATAACATTTTTATCGTCCACAGAAGGGAGGAGAAATCTAAAGGTGTTTTAGGGTGTTCAATAATTTGGCACATATTGGGTAGCCCGTAACGTTAACCCCTTGGGTACCAACCTCACATTTTACGTGTGCGCTTTTGGCCCAGATATTGCTCTCTTCCCGATCTACCACCTTGTTCGACTCGATCATGGATTCTCTCTCAATAAATACCTCTTCCTTTCATTCCGGCCTCCTCCTCATTTCCTTCCCATTTCCTCAGAAACCCACCTTCAAATTTCCGCCTGCTTCTTCATAAATCCGGTCTCGCCCTCTTGCTTATTTCATTTCCCTTTTGCTCTGTTTCCAATGCTGTAACAATCAGACCTGAATTTTTCATTTTGGGCTTGCAGCATAAGCCTCTGAACATTAAATTCAGTTCCACAAATACGATTCTTTTAGGTTTCTTCCATCTGTGTTCTGTTGGACCCAACTGGGCTGCTGCATTTTCTGCTGGATCGAAAGGGCGATCCCCGGAAGAAAGGAAATTGGTAGAAAAAATGGGGAAGAGGAAAAAAGCTCAAGTGATTGTCATATCTGGGCCTACTGCTGTGGGCAAAACGCGCCTTGCATTGGCTCTGGCTAAGAAGCTAAATGGGGAAATTATCAGTGCTGATTCTGTGCAGGTGGATCCCTTATCTCTTCTTTGCTCACCCATTTCATGTGAAAATTAAGTTAACTGAATTCTGCTCAAAATCAATCTCAGGTTTACAGAGGGCTTGATGTCGGAAGTGCAAAAACTCCTCCTGATGAGCGCGAGGTAAGAAAAATCCATTAATTTGACAGTTCAATCTCAAAATTCGTCGCTCACACAGCGCTAAATCTCATTCCGGTAATCCAAGTATTAAAGGCCCAATACGATTTTCAGGATTTGGGGACAATTTTTTGTTTGTGTGTTGCAATCTAGGTACCCAAATTCTGATATTGCTTCCCAGCCAGGGCCCAGACTGGCACCAGATAAGCTAAAATGTCCGAAGAAATGCCTGCCCATCTCGAGTACGTCATTCTGTACCGACTCCCCTGACCTGAGAAAGAGAGTTAAGGCAGGCTATTATGTCGTGCATCATGTGCCATGCATTCCTTTCCTTCTTCTTTATTCGTATGCTTGGCCGTAGCTACAAGTGGGACAAAACTGACAGAAAGCAAAAGTTTTGCTGTCCAGTACACCCTTGCCCAACATACAGACAAATCCCTGCCCTTTTTCTTTTCCAAATTCTTAATGCTTCTGTGTTTCTGCTCTGTTGGGAACCAGCCAGATCCATACTCCATAACTGTCCTGTCCAGTTCAAATTTGCCTTTTTTTTTTTTTAAACCAGATTGTAACTTTGGTTTTAGGTTTTACCTTCTCCGGACTTGATCATATTTGTCTGTTTTTTTTGCAGGGAATTCCTCACCACTTGCTTGACATCCTTGACCCGACAGATGGTAGTAATGTAATGCCTTCATTTATTAAGTTACTCAAAGTTGAAGACATCTAAGCTCGTGCTTCATTTCTGATATGCAGAGTACACAGCTGGAGATTTCTATGATGATGCCAGAAAAGCTACAGCTCAAGTTCTAGAAAAAGGATGTGTCCCTATTATTGTTGGAGGCACTGGCTTGTATTTACGCTGGTATGTTCCTAATTCTGAGAATTTACCGACTTCACAAAACAAAATAAACATGTACTTCAAATTACAATTGGTCTGGCTTGAATTTTCCATATGACATGGTCTCAGTAACGTTTAAGAATTGTTTCTGCTAAGATTTAGACCTTGTATAGGAATGGAACATGTAATATTCATGTCTGATATCAGTCACATCAATCTGCATTGCTTTCTCAACAATAGGTACTTGCATGGCAAGGCAGATACACCAAAAACTAACCCTGAAATCAGTGCCCTGGTTACTGCTGAGCTCAAAGGCCTGCAAGATCGTGGTGATTGGGATGCAGCCCTTGAACTACTTAGAACAGCAGGGGACTCCAAATCTGCTCAAAGAATTGAGAGAAATGACTGGTATCGCCTTCATCGGGCACTCACAATCATCAAGGTTGATCTTACAACCATGTCCCCTTTAGTTTGCACATTTAAATCAATCAAAGCATAAGTGGCTGAAGCCTTTCTGGTTAGTGACGAAAAATGATCCACAGACAACTGGACTCCCACGAAGCAGCTTTCAACATATAGGGAAGCAAGAAAATGGCAGCACTACAAAGGAACTGGATTACGACTTTCAGTGTTATTTCTTGTACAGACCGCGAGGCGAGCTTTATCGAAGCATTGATTTGCGGTGTGAAGAAATGCTTTCAGGTTGGTGCTTTATTTTCTTTTATCTTCCCACTTGATGGTTGAACATTCATTGCTTCCGCAGTGGCACTTGCTCAGAAGAGTGCCATGAAAGAGAATTATGTCAATGTTAATGTATAAGCATGTTAGTTGGATACAACAAGCAATTTTCATTTCCAGAAAAACAAGGATTTGCATGATAAATTACCACCACCAAAGTATGCCTATTAAAGCATATGCATTGCGCCTTGATATGGCTTTCAAAGTCTTGAAATTTCAACAATACTATCAAAGATCTAATTCAGCCTTGTCAGAACCGAACATTTTATTTGTATCAAGCACATAGAAATCAATTCATTGCTCTTTGAAACTTCTACCCATGTAAGAGTCAATGATAAGTCCAACTTTAATTGACTCCAGATGCAAGGGAAGGTGAAACAGGTGGCTTTTTGGCCGAGGCATCTTGGCTTCTTGATCTTGGAATTCAACCAAGTTCCAGTTCCCCATCTCGTGCAATCGGTTATCGACAGGTATTCCATTACACCAGACTTTCTAAGGTTTGCCTTGTAATATTGCAGTTGCACTCATGCAAGTATTGTTATTTCAAGGCAATGGAGTACCTATTAGGATGCCGGAAGATGGGAGAGACAACTCCAAAGCAGTTCTTACAGTTTCTTTCTTCCTTTCAAAAAGCATCCAGGTTCCTTTCTCGCTTCAATTCTGCAAAACTATAACTCTATATTGTGACATATATGAATATAATGTGTAATTATTGCAGGAACTATGCAAAAAGACAAATGTCATGGTTTCGCAATGAGCCTCTTTTTCAATGGATTGATGCATCGCAGCCATTGGTAAATTGGATTGCCTAGTTTGCTTCTTAGATTTTAAAATCAGAATAGCCTAGAATAAGGGTAACCATCTTGGTGCTCTAAAGCGAATTATTACCAAATGGCCGGAAGGGCATAATCCCTTGCTAGCCATAACATCTACATGAAAACACGTGAAGGTGATATTACTTGTACCATGAGCTACCACTGATAAAACTATTGGGTCTTGTCTGGAAAGGTTCACATAATACATCACTGCTCTACTAGTGTAGACTTCAAGAATCTCTATCTAGAAAAAAGGCTGCAAATTGAAATTTACTTTCACATATATAAACTGCACCATATATATGCTGAATGATCTTGCATGTTATTGACACAAGCCATGCTATCAGGAAGAACTTGTCGAGTGTCTAACCGAGGAATATTACAAGCCATTTAGCACAATGACAGATTCCAAAGTAAAAATTTTGCCTCAGGTAATGGCCAAGGAAGATCTCAAGATCATTGACTCCTACCAGACAAAGAACAGGTAACATTAGTTTTATAGTCTTGCTACTTAGGTTAAATATGTGCTAGTTTACGTCCCACATTATGAGGTAACATCTTCAAGAATAAAAAATTAAGTTATTGCACGTCGAGGTAAATAATTGTCAGACTTTAACATTCTGGTTGTCATTGCTGTACATGATTTACTTGGGTTTGATGTTTGCAGAATATTTAAGGGACCTGCTGCATGCACAGCAATGATAAACTGGATCAAAAGGACTCAATGTAACAAGCAACGAGGTTAATTATTCTGATTTGCAATTAAGCTAAAATCAAAATATTGCTCTCTAGGACATGGACAGGGGTTAAATTTATAGCACGAGATATGGAGTCTTTAACAATGGTAATTATGCCAACTACTAGTGACGGTATATAAAATGCACTGCTGAATGAACCAGTGCTTACTGCTTCGATAGTGTGAATATAGTCCTATATAAAGGGCAGTTCTCAAAACAAAAGGATCTGCCCCCACAACGCTTACCATATGTAGCTAGATTGGACAAAGCAAATGTAAACCAATAAAACACTGTACTGCATTGACAAATTGTAATGCTTAGCGCACTTACCAACCAAGATGTACAAATATCAGATTCCATTAATAGGCAATCGCAGAATAAATTGGGAACCTTTTGAACGCCATAACCCACAGTTTAAAGCCATATCTAGTGTAGGGAAGAGAATCGTACCTGCTCTAGCTGGGGTCCCATGCGTGATATGCTTGTAAATCTAAGTTGGTTGGTCGGTGAGGGAGATGGCGGCATTCTGGAGCATTTGCGGTGGTTGGGGAATGGATTGATCTTGGATTCCATTCCATTCCATTCCATTCACATTCACATTCTTGGCTACTTCCACTTCTCTATTAAAAAATGGCTTCTCCTGCACGTCATTTGAGCAACCAATCTAACCTAAGCATGAAATAATCGATTGCATAACCCTTGATTTTCTGAAGGGTGTTGAAGGGCACTCACCTATGGGACTAGCAAAAATCGACCCTTCTCAAACAAAGCAAAACGTTGTTCCACATGAAAAGCGTCCACATTGTGCCGAACTTCGTCTTGCTAAAATGGGACTAGCAAAATCGACTTTTACGATATCTCATCTCAAGCAAAGAAAACCTACCAAGTATAGTTCCATGTGAAAATTCTCCAAGCTTCCACCATGGTGCTCCAACATTGTCTCGAACGTGCTCGACCTGCAAATTGCAAATACAAACTCTCTTTCGGAGCATTACTCGTGAGTGCTTTGGAATCGTTTCATTCCACCATGCAATGACTAATTGGTTGTAAACAAACTATCATACTTTGCGCTCGTAGTTGTAAATGTTGTCACATATGAGGGGTATGATGCTCCTAGTATTTCCATCCCTCCCATAACTATGAAATTTCCATGACTCATGATCCCACATACTTGTCCTAGTTCTGATCTAGTTAAATTCTATGCTATTAGATACAATCGCTCTACATCTTTCTATGGGCATTTGATAGCAAATACTCATGTGGCCCACATGCGGTTTGATTAATTTCCTCTATATGATGAGATCTTCAAAGATTCTAATCTATAGCATCTGAAAGCTTGCCTAAAAAGCATGCACCTGGTGCTTAGCTAAAGCGAGTATGCTCAAGGGGAATGGACTTGTGTTATGCATATAAACCATCTGAGTGTATGCTAAGGGGGAGCTTCTATTTTGCCATGATTGTCTAACCAATTAGCTCCCTACCCAAAGTTGTCATAATGGAACTCCTAACCAAGGGTGTTGTGTCTAACATATGGGTATGCTGATGATATCTCTTGCGCCTTGGCTATGTTAATGATATCTTTGGAATCTCGCTAAAATATCTTTGTAGCTATAGTACTTATTATAAATTTAAATAAGCACGGCTATTTTGTTGCCAACATTGCCAGAATGCATTTTTTTTGTTGCCACCATGGATTGCATAATGCGTGGTGGTAGTTGCTTTTATATACTCAAACGTGAATGTCAAGGGTGTGAAGCTTTTGTCCTCCTCTGACCTCTGTACTAAGTCCCATTTATTTGTGTACGAAAAATTATACAACCTTAAAATGTAGTCGTGTGATTGTCAAAAAAAAATTAAACACATGTGAGGTGTTGGAAGTGTCATTTTATAGAGAGATATGGATGGATGAATGGATGGATGGATGGATGGATGGATGGATGGAGGAGGAGGAGGAGGAGGAGGAGGAGGAGGAGGAGGAGGAGGAGGAGGAGGATTTTCAATAGCCTTTGGAGACCAAATGGTATGGGAAGCACACACCACACTAAGATTGCTCAGAGTGTGTTACCATAGACTAACTTTTCAAGTGCATTAGATCCTTCATCCAACCACCTTACGTTGAATGAGATTCGAACTCGGATAAAATTGCCATTGTCTTTATTCTTTGTCCTTATTTATAGTATTATATATAGCTTATATAAAATAGAATAGATTAACATGAAATAGATTAGAGTAGAATATAACTTCTTGAAAAAAAATAAAAGTTGTAGTCTTTGTCTCTAATTAAATAATCATATGTGCAGGTGCAAATATATATTTCAAGGGCGCCAAGAACTACAAGAGCTTTGGACGCATGCAACAATGCATAACTATACCTCCCAAGCTTGCTCCACTTGTAAAATCAATATACAGTCCAAAATGGGTGCAACTGTATTGAACCTCTATGCTTGTACATTTCTATGGAGGCACATTTTTTGGTGGCAACCCTTTGGTTATTTGTTTAACATCTTAGTTAAGAATTACATGAAGAGATAGAGAGAGCATAATGGAGGAATTGGATTCCAAACCCGCAAAATGATAGAATTGAACTAAATTGAATTGAATGGCTTTTTATCGTCCATGGAGACCAATAGGCCGATGGGACCAATTAAAGAGCACAACAAACACAGTACTGTCATGATTAAAAGTCCCCCCCCCCCCCAAAAGGGGTTTCGAAAGAAAACTCTTGGCAGTAATAGGAATGCTGAGAATTGTACAATGATATGTTATGATACATGTCATTACGATACATGTCAACTTCAATGCAATTTTCAAGGACATAACTTTGTGTGCACATCCATGATCTCTTGGAGATAAGATCCCAGTAACCTCACCGAAGCCATATCTACCAGCACATGGAGCGCCTGGTTAGGCGGTATCAACTTAGCATAGTGAGCTCAGATATGGGTGAATGTCAGACAGTTCTGAAGAGTGTGACATATGTCCTCAATGGCACCCAGTTGACAACACTAACAAATCATGTTCTAATGCGCCTCCCGAGCCCATCTGCCTGTCTCAACTTGAAGGCAATGTGCTGTGTGAATTGAAGCTAACAATGTGCACTTCTCCATAGGTAAATGTGTTTATATGTAGCATTGTGGACCCCGTGTAAGCATGGGATTGATCTGGCACTGGTAGTGTGTCATCTTAACATATTTCAGGGCATCGGCATCCCAAAGCATGATAAGGAAACAAGCATCAAGGTACTGTTGCAGGTGATGGTGATCCTCTTCAGTTTGTACCTGTATGCACCATGCTCCTGCACATTCCATCGTGAGAACCATTCAGCTCGTCTCTCCTTCCGGTAGGTCTTGAGTTGTTTGCGAACCCATAGCCATGGTATAAGCAAGATTAGAAGGACGTTCATTGCCCATACTGACTATCTTCTAAAAGTAAATAATGTGGCGGTCAAGAGCGGTCCTCTATAGAGGCAAGAGACTTGTCTCCTACAAGAGAATATGGGACTGTAGATATTACCCCAAGCGCCTGAGCTAGGAAGAATTTTTGCACCTGCTTTAGATCATTCCAAGTGGGCCCCAAACTTTGGTCCCGTATAAAAGAACAGGTTCTACCAAAACCCTGAACAAGTGTGACTGATGGGCCTAGTCATATAGCTCTGCCTTATAACTATTTCTTTATGCATTCTAGCCCACTGTCACTCGTAACCTCATAACTGGATGAAATGTCTCATTATGTGGTGGAAGGAAACTCTAAATCCAAGTACTTTTAGGTGGGTGCTACCTCCACATTTTGCCCCTGATAGGTGAAGAATGGAATCCTTGGCTGAAGAGATAATAGAATTGTTACACTAGAAAAGGCAGCTAGAAAAAAGGGATCTTCAGCAGTCATGGGTTCTTTAGAGGATAGTCATACTAAATGAACTTCTGAGATGTACATGTAGCCTTGCACAGAGGGAAAATTTCTTCCTTTGAGTGTTAAACCTGTCTCTCAACTTATTGTACTTTTTCCTTGATTGGCAATAAAATTTATCTCTCGTCCTTCAAAAAAAAAAAAAATTGCTTCTTATTATTCATGGAAACTCAGAGGTATGTAGGATCTAATACAAGAAAGAGCACATGAAGCCCACTATTATATAAGATGAAAAAACCTTCACCCGAAGTGTTTTCGGGAAAAAAGCCTTAGCAGTAATGAGCCCACTGATGAATTGTCCATCTATACGTGTCGATGTTGGTGGCGGGCATAATTGGGCTTGACGGTGAATAATTTCTAGGATATAAGAGGTTAGTGCCTTCGTTGCAAGCGTCTGAGAAAGCATATATAGTGGTTGACTGGGTGTAATCAGACATATTCTTACATTCCCGCAATTCTTCCTTACCCTGCTAGACCTATAGACTATGTGACCTTCCACTATTGCGATGCTAATTTTTGTTTTCTAGGCATCTGGCATATGGAGCAAACGAAAAATGAAGATCTTTTGGGGGATTGATTCAAACTATCTTTTGAACAAGGAGTTTGTAAGGACCTATCGGGATGATGAATATATATATGCGAATGTATGGATTGGAATTTTCCTTTGATGTCAATGGCCTTCCTATTTTATATCGAGAAACGTGTTGCTGATTTTCGTGAATCATCCATCTCATTTCTCAGTTAGAAAGCTTATCCTAAAAACTTTGTTATATTGTTAGCAGGCTTGCCTAACCACCCCTACAACAAATTTTGGAATTCTAGCCTATCCACCTATCCAGCACCTTAGCCAAAATTTGATGTGGCAAAACTCCTAGACTTTAGATTTCTTATTTTCAGATCCTGTGGTGGAGGAAATTAGAAATTCTTGCCAAAAATCCTCCTTCCCTCCTTCGATCCCACATGGTTTTTTGGGTGGAGTTGAGGCATATCTTGACGGTGAGCTTCCTATAGATGTGCGACGGTCGAATCTGCCCTATAGGCTGAAATCCAATGCTGAAAAATTGATGCGAACTTGGTTAGGGCATATTTTAAAGTCATATTGTGTCACATGTTAGTATTTCCTTGTTTTTTTTTAGGCTTCATATTCAAATCAAAAGTTTCATTAGTCTTATAACAGGTTTGTTAGGTAATCTGTCCACCGAAAAAGGGTTGAAGCGAAATGTGAGCAATTCTTGCAGGTAATTGTTTCCAGGTCTTACTTTGCCATTCTCGATCTTAAAATGGCTAAGGTTATGCAATTCTCAGATGATAACATCTCTCCTACCTGCAGCGTCAGGCAGTACAGATTATTACTTTGACAATATTTTTGGTAAAATTACTAGGTATTTTCTAATGCCAGAGCAGGATTTATTTTTACTATAGGATGGAATAATACATAGGCGAAAGGCAATATCAATATCTATTTGCATCATAGGATGTTCTTAAATAGATAAAGACTACACGAGAAAAGCTCAGGATTGGTCTGAATAAGTTGCAAGCACTATGGAAAGTACAAGTTTCCAGCTAGAGCAAGATGCTTAAGTGCACTTTGAAATCTCTTCAACCTGCAATCTATTGTATACTTCATTATTTGAAGCGACATATCCTCCAATTCTTGTAGGAAAGGCAACAAGAACTCCTTTGAGTCTCGTTGAGAACATATGGCCACCATCGCTGATAAACCTAAAGCTGCATTAAAAAGTGCATCAGAATCACAAAGGCATATCAAGTGTTTCATAACTCACTGATATCCATTTCTAATAGGCTTTGGTCATTCATCCTCTTCTCTTGTAACTGTTTTATCCTCACAAGTGCTTCCTCTAGCATATATGAGTCATTTCGGGCTAAAAATGTTAATATACAAAGTTCCCATATAGGGTTGTCTTTTTTTTTTTTTTTTTGAAGCACATCTCTTATTGACTTCAATACAATAGTAACTTTTGCGGCTTTATTACATCAAAAAATGCTTTGTTGCTCCCCATTCAAACGCTTCTCTTCACTTAGAAGGTTCTTGTTAGTTGATTCCAAAATGTCCTCTGGTTTCAAGGCACAAATAAGCTCAGTAATGAGGCTAAATTTATTTACTTGCTTGACAAACTGCCCTACGATGCTTGGAAATTTATCTACAGCAATTAAATCAATGATTACATTCATATCAATGTGATGTCTTCGTGTACATAGAAGTACATCCTTAAATCTCAAATTTTCTAGAGACGATGATATATGTCAAGGGGTCAAGGTCCAGGTTGATTGGGCCTGAGCAGATTCACTAGATTCGATGATCTTTTATGCTTGAGGGATCAGTCTGCTCAGTGTCATGCGGGATTTTAGAAAGACTTCAGAGAAATTTTGCAACAAGGGAGATGAATCGAACAAACTTAAACATTTGATAAAACTTTGCACACATAATAACTTTGCGAACTCAAGAGATGTAACACATCTAGCCAGAGACGTCTTGTCCAAATTAATAGATGAAACAGGGGGATTCAACTTAGTAAGGGATTCGACTTAGTAATTGGAGGAAGCCCTTGGAGATAAGGCAAAAACAGTTCATCATTGTTTACTTCAACTCCTCAGAGGGTTTTTTTGGGGACCTCGGTGGAGA
>JAANSK020267571.1:492-11873 GCA_011763485.2 Isoetes engelmannii
TTTATCTCAGGTGGGAGTTTCCAGAATTGCAATATTGTGATGCCAAGTATTTCAGCACATGATTTCAGTGACTTGATGAAGCAGATGATGAAGAAATAGACTTAGCTTTGGGAATATACATGCTTTGGGAATGCAGTTATAGATTTATCTCAGGTGGGAGTTTCCAGAATTGCAATATTGTGATGCCAAGTATTTCAGCACATGATTTCAGTGACTTGATAAAGCAGATCATGAAGAAATAGACTTAGTTTTTTTTTTTTTTTTTTTTTAAGCTTTTAAAACTCTGATATGAATCAATTTCTGATATGAATCAGGTTTTGAAAACTCTAATCTTATCAGCCTTGTGATATCAAAGAATTTTCTGATATAAATCATATGACTGTGATTTCAATCAATACAATTGCGTTGTAATTGTGGCTGAAATTTCATGTAAGTGTTGTCATGATCTATAGAATGTTGATTAAAAATAGAATGTTTAATAGAATGTAGAGCTAAGACAGAATGTTAACCTAAGACAGAATGTGAGTAGAAAGGGCTACATTGCAAGAAAGAATGAGGGAGGTCAGAAAAGGGTCTAGGCAACATTTACGTTAACCATATAACGGCTAATGCTCATACAAATACATCGTTGTAATAACTAATGATGATAAAACTAATAATGTTACTAGTGATAAATAAAGTTGACAAAAAATTGCAATATACTCTACAATTTGCTCGATCTTGTGATGGAAAGACTGCCCATTTCACAAGCTCTCTGGCGCAGGATAAATTTCTGGATTTTTCCTGTTGAAGTTTTTGGAAGACTTCCAAAGACCACTGTTCTAGGAACCATGTAGCGAGGGAGTTTTTTCCTGCAATACTCAATTATACTTTCAGGAGAAAGCAAAGAAGAATCTACATTGCCTCTAGGAGTAATAAAAGCACATGGAGTTTCTCCCCAATAATCATCAGGGCGTGCAACTACTGCAGCTTCTAAGACGGAAGGATGAGAGTATAAGACTGATTCAACTTCTACACTGCTGATATTTTCTCCACCAGATATGATGATGTCCTTGGAACGGTCCTTAATTTCGATATAACCATCAGGATGGATCACCCCCAAGTCTCCTGTATGGAACCAGCCTCCCTCAAATGCCTTCTTGGTACTTTCTTCATCTTTGAAATACCCATCCATTAGTGTACTTCCACATAACATTACCTCTCCTATGGTGTTCCCATCTTTAGGAACTGAAATCATAGTGGAAGGATCCTTTACATCGGCTGATAACAGTCCAAGATGAGAGACTCCTTGGCGGCTTTTCAACCTGGCACGTTCCTGTAAGGGAAGGGAGTTCCACTCGGGTTTCCATTCACACACTAAGGCGGGACCATATGACTCTGTTAAACCATAAGAATGAGTCACTTCAAAACCCAGGTCTTCCATTTTTGCCAAGATGGATGCTGGAGGTGGTGCACCTCCTGTCAAAACCTTGACTCTATGGGGCAAAGGTCTCTGTTCGCTATTATCAGCACTTATAATGATATTTAAGACCGTCGGAGCTCCACATAGATGTGTAACCTGATATTTAACAATTGCATCAAAAATATCTTTTGCAGTTACATTCTGGATAACTATATTTGTGCCAGCTTGTGCAGCAACACCCCAAGTGAAACACCAACCATTACAATGAAACATCGGTAATGTCCAAAGGTATACGGGTGCTGGCTTCATGTTCCAGAACAGGATGGACATTATGGAATTCAGATATGCACCTCTGTGTGTATACACAACACCTTTTGGATTAGCTGTTGTACCAGAGGTGTAGTTCAGAGAAATTGGCTGCAGCTCATTGCTGTAGCAAGTAGAAAATGTTGGATCTCCTACCTCTAGCAGCTTCTCATAATCAATTGTAGTGTTTGCTTCCCTAAGGTCAACATGGGCATTTCCTAAATCAGTGATAACAACAAGAGCAGGCTTCCTCCTGCTGATTTGGTCTTCAAATTTTGAAAGCAGGTTAATCGCCTCAGATGCAAGGGGAAGTAGCCCTCTATCCACAAATAAGACTTTCGCCCCTGAGTGACGTAGGAGAACTGCTATAGCATGTGTATCCAGCCTCGTATTGAGAGTATTCAACACTGCTCCTGCCATTGGTACGCCAAAGTGCACTTCATATGTTGCTATCAAATTCGCGGCAAGTACAGATACCTGAAATAGAAGCAAAAAGGATCATTGTCGGACCTTCACCCAAATGAACCTAAATAAAAAAGAGAGAAGGAAACAGGCATTTCCTGTCCATGTCTTAGATCTAAATAAAATAAGTGGGCTCACCCTGCCCACCAATCAAGCCAATGGTCAGTAATTAACTGAGATCATAGGGCCCCAACTTTGCGTTGCCTAAGTGGAGGCAGCAGTTGCAGCCTTACCAGAACATCAAAGCAAGGATTCTATGAATTTACCAAGGACACAACCAAACCAGCCAAGATATGCTGGTTTCTAGTCTCAAGACAATCAAATAACTTGATAGTCCAAAAAGATACACTAAAACATGATCCTTGTTATGAATGATGTGCATATTTCATTGGCATGTTTTTTAGTTGGCCCCTAAACGATATCTTACCCACAATGATTATTTTCCAGTTCCAAGCAAAGACTCTTTTTACTTGCACCATACATGCACCATCGGCCCTGTTTTGCCCTATGCAAAAATAGCAAACTCTGTGACACCCCTCAAAAAATGGCTTGCCATTTCTCATGACGCCGTGCTCAAAACGTCAGCATGTAAAATCACCCCCTTTTATTTGCAAGACTAGAGTTCCAGCCCGTTTTATTCTCTTGGAGGTCGCTATTGTTACTCCCTTAACTATTGGAGCTTTCCTTTTCTTTAGTAACCCCTCTTCCATTACATGTTCTTCTGGTGTGTTCACCAGCAGAGAATAACGAAGTTTGCCTTGGGTCTTGTGAACTGCTGCTACTTCCTTTGTTAAGTACACTCCTTTGTTTTCAAACGAGTTCATGAACAAACAACAAAATGCATTTATGGACGTAATAGTTCACAAGCTGCTACAGAGTTGTAAAGAGGTAATGATATCTTCCTCTTACGACACCATGTCTAAATGATGCAACGAGCATTTTCTATCCTCCCAATTGAGATGCCCATCCCAGTTGGTGGGAGGAACCCTAAATTGCCCAATTGAAATCTTCACGTTGTTTGAAAGACAATAACTAGGTAACCTGGTAAATAGTATTATAGATCAAGAGATTCTTATTTTTTTTCCCAGTTGCTCCTGCTGCAAAATTATAATTGATATCTGACCTCCCCTCTAAAAGGTCCACATGTACTTTTCCTCTCCTGGCCTTCTTATTCTTCTAGAGACAGTTTGTGAAATGTCACTAGAATTTGAGCTTGGTTGTTCATGTGAGAAGCAGGACTTGCTTTCACTGTTAAATTTCAGTAGACAAGGCTTAGACTTCAATCCAATTAGTGAAGAAGCTTGGCGAAGATTAAACAGGCAGGGGATTCTAGTCGAGTCACTTGATAAAGATAAAATTCCACACAATTCTTATTCAAATTTAATGAGCTTTAGTAAGGATCTGGGCTGGACGAAAGAGGCAATAGAACCTGCTAAATGGTTAGCTAAATATCAAAGGCAATGGATAAAACCATCCACGTTGACACCAAGGAAATAACCCTTATAAAACTGCCATCTTTGTGGGAAGCTTCTTTGGGTTCAGTCATGTTCAGTTGCTCCACATGTCGAACAGGATGAGCTAATCATGTCAAATAAGCTATTTACATCATTTTATTTGTCTCCGCTTTTCAGCGAAGACTTGTTGCATCTCTTATTGCATTCATATTATATTCATATAAGGAGTTGGCTGTTATCAAATCCAATCAAGGCCCAAAATAGGACTTTCCAAATCAGAATAGTTTCTCAGCCAGCCCTTTTGAGGACTAAATGCAAGCCATGAAAGCCTGTTCTAACCGTGTTGTAAAGTCCCTAGCTTATGCATTTTGTGTACAAGGACACGACCTGGAATGCTGCTTTGCTCATATGTCAACTTTCATGTTTAAGTTGACTTTTTGTGTTAAGTCCATTCCACATGGAGACTCCGTACAAAACCAGCTGAACCACCTGGCACTAGAAGCAGCCACACCTTGAACCTTGCTTGGACTGCAAACGAATTGTGGCAAATAACATGTCCCACTTAGACTTGAAGCATACACTCGTCCCAAGATTATCCCGTAACTTGTGTAAATTGGAACAATACAGAAGTGTTCTGTACACATAATGTTTATACTTGGTTCTTAACAATGCCTTAAGCTTGTCCCCTGGTTTGAATAGATGTGATGACCACCATTGTTGAAGTCAACCTTTTTAAGAGATAGTTGGTTTGCTTGTATTTGATACTTTGTTGGGAGCAGGATAATCAAAACATTACCCAACCCATGCCTATGCATTCGGCACTTCTTCCCCAGTAGCACCAATGATCCCAGGGACAATGCCTAGTGGCTTCCATTTATATTTGAATGGTAGCCATCGTCTTTTGAAGCTTGTAAATGATTAGTTTGATGTTGCATAGACCAACTTAACTTGTTATGACATTAGATCGCAAGCCCTTATTCATAAGATGATATCTTGGAACCAAGGTCAGTGAGGGACTGACTATCTGGACTTAAAAGGGTGTGGTTGTGCATCCTCTTCTCTTGTGAGAAAAATGCATACTATCCCATCCCATGCCTCTTTGTTGGCAAGCACATTACAAGTGCTTTAGTAATTTGATTAGCCATATTCTCTTTTGCTTGCATTGACTATTATATTCTTCTTCCAGCGCCTGTTGCATTTCGTCTTTATGGCTATCATCCCTTGAGATTACTTCGCTGCAAAGCTTTATATTTCCTCCTGGAATGTAGCCAATTGTATACGTGTGCTCGCGTCAAAGGGGGTCCCAGCACCACCAGACATATTTAGAAGTTTATTTAGGCTGAGAAGTCCAAGAAATATTAGAAACAAAATCTACATAGGCAGAATTGGCATCAACTAATGAGTCTCTAAGAAGTCACAAGGAGCACTTGCAGATGTCTCCAAACCAGTGCAAAATCTTGATCCTTGCTTCTGCTGCATTTGGATGCTGCACTATAATCAAACCTGTGCTGAAATCAGTGCTCATTTTTATAGGTGCAAAGAGCATGGATTCTATTCTAATAAAGACTTTCCAGAAGCATATTTAATGCTTTATGAAAAGGTGTGAGCCAGATAGATCCTTAGGTGGCTGCAAAGTAGTTGCTGACGTATCATAACATTAAAATTAGGTACTACTGGGTTTGTACCTCCTGTCAAAACCTTTAACTTTATTGGGCAAAGTCCTCTACGCACTTATAATGATAGCTAAGACTGTTGGAGCTCCACATAAATATTGAACAGCAGAATTTTGCAGTTACGTTTTGACTAAGCACATTTGTCCCAACTTGTTGCAACACCACCCCTACTATCACGGCAAAACAGGTACAGCGTCATTTCTTTGCATATAAACACCTTTAAGGCTGTCGTATCACAATTGTACTTGAGACAAATATGCGGCAGCTCATTGCTGCAATTCCCAATAACTTCGCATCGGCACCTGCTTCATAAATGTCAGATGGACATTTCATGCATCTAACAACAAGAGCAGGTTCCCTCTGATATGACCTTCAAACAACGGGACGCAAGCTAAGTGCTTCAGAAGCAATAGGAAGTACTCATTTGTCCACAAATACAACTTTATCCCTGGAGTGGATAAAGTGAACTGCTATAGCGTGTATATTAACTCCATACATGGCCATACCAAATTGTACATACGTTGCTATCAAATTTGTACACTAAAATGGGTCAAAAAAGCAGCTTCACACAGCTGAACTTGAGAAAATAACTGAGTGAGAAGAACAGGCAATTTCCATCTGTACACTACACTTTGGAATCTAATAAAATAAGCATCACCCTCTCTGTCAATCCAACCAACGATCAGTGTCAATAAAACTCAGGGAAAACGTCTTATGAATTTACATCACTGTGAGCAGTGATCTTGATGAAGATAGTGAGAAAAGATACAAGATACAAGCACAAGCTAACCTATGCTATCGAGTGAACTACGTCTAATGAGGCGTGACAATTGCTTATATAGTCATCCCATGTCAGCAACACGTGGATGACTCAGCATGCACATCATCAACACACGTGGAGTATGATATAACACCTCCCTGCTCACGTGCATGGCTGAGAAACAAAACAAACTAACAGAAATGAGATAGCTACATCCCCCCTGAAATTAAACATTGCTCGTGAGATAAAGAAAACTTAGCACAACATAAGCCATAACTGCCAAATCGTAACTTGAACCATATATTTCTGCCTCTGTACCATTCACGTTTATTTATAATCAAATTCTGGCTGTCAGAACAGCAGATAGAAGTCCATGTTTGCAACCTTAGCTTTAGTTGACATGTAAGACGGCATCTTCATCAAAAGAGAACTTCCAATTATCCTTCAAAGCAATTCTGATATTATATTCGTATGCAGTTGAAATTCACCACTGTCCTGCTAATACTTGTGACCATGTACCAGGGTTAACGTCATTAGTAACCAAAATATGATCTTCAGAGGCATCAATGATTAGTACTACCTGGTTTTTAGAATGTAGATATTAATAGCTGACCTTCAATAGCTTGCTGAACCCTTCATGACCAGTGCAAGAAATGTACCCTAAGCACTGAGCCAATTTAGCATAATTCATCACCCTTTCATCACTTGGACAAGCAAACGGAATGTTTAAATTCTTTAAAGTGGCAACAAATGTTGACTAATCTTGGTGATAAGTGGTCATTCTACGAAACCTTTCAGAGGAGCTACAATTTGATCAAGCTGTTTAGCAGACTGAACACGAAATATACCCATGACGAAGTATTGCAAGAATCTGCAAGTATTTTACAAAGAACATCTGCACCCCAACTCCCGACTCCCCAAGATTCTTCTCTCTTAGATTGTTCGTCAATCCAACAACAGTTAATCACTGTAGGCCTGTAATTGATCCTGCATGCAATCATGCCTTGAAGAAAGATAAGACTCAAATCTAAGATATTCTTCAGAACCTGATCTATAGGGCTTGAGTATAATTCTTCCTAGAGATCAGTATAAAGTGCAGATCAAGACACTTATAACTGTAAATCTTTTCAAGAACTGACACTTATAACTCCTTGCATGCCTTGCATGTAAATCGCATTCCCAGTTTCAAAATTTCACAATTCCTGTGTCTACTAACCAATCTATAACCCCAAAACTATAACGCACTTTTTTGCCCTGTGCCCCAAATAATACTACAAATATAAAGGAAATCCAACCAAAAATATATCCGCAACTCCAGACGTCTACCTTTTGTCCAATTTTGGTACCCACACATAGATCCAACCAACCTAGGCTGCAAATACAGATCCAAACCCTCAGATCCAACCAATTTTGGAAATCAAGTTCTTCCAGTCCAGCTCGAAGAACAACAAAACTGACGAGAAAACACAGATCCGGCTTCAAGAACCACAGATCTGAAAAATCTATACCAAATTACTCCAAATGAGGAGTAACGAAACGTCCAGACAAAGTATCAGACGGATCTTCATGAAAAAACTGGCTCAAATGATATGCTAGATAACAAGAATGCTCAACTGACCTGCTAAAACATGAATTATGAAGATACAATCAACCTTGAACAAGCGTTGGCAAATCAGCTCTGAATTCCTCTGATTCAGATTACGCGAGATGCTGCCTGTGCCAATCTGATCCAGCCGTTAAAAGCTTGGCTCGTAATGCAAATTTTCTTGCAAAACTTTCGCTGATCAAATCCAGTTTGATTTTGCACTATCTGCCTTCTTCATTCAGGCCCTGAGAGCATGTTGTGAGCCAATCTTGACGAAGATAGTGAAGAAAGATACAAGCTACAAATGCAAGCTAACCAATGATATAGAGTGAACTGCTTCTGTGTCATTTATAGTCATGCCATGCCAGCAACAGGTGGATGACTCAAGCATGCACAGTCATCAACACACGTGGAGTATGATAATACTCTAGCAGTGCCATTTATAGGTGTGTCTGCTCCATTACCAACTAATATATGCTGAATTCACATCCCAAAATAATTAACAACTCGTGGTTCTGAAACGCATTAACAGGAGACTATTTCAAAGACGTATAGTGAGAGAGAAAGCTGAAGGATGTGCATATTTCTTTTTCGCATATTTCTAGTTGGAAGTAGCCCATAAAGTGTCTCGCCTTACCCTTTATGATACAAAGACTCAGAAGAATTCATGTTAATTAGCATAAAGTTGGCAAAAGGCAGACATCCCTTGAACTTAGCATCTAGTTATCCACTGAACGGAAATAAATATCCGATAAAATGAATAAGCAGAACAGATGACGCTCTTATAACTGCTAATAGTTGCAAAACTCGCCATGTTTTGAGCCATCTGTCGCAGCATTTGTATTTTTCCTGTTGCAGTTTTTGGGACTGTTCCAAAGACAACTGACCGTGGAACCATGTAACGAGGAAGCCTTTTACGACAACATTCCATTATGCTTTCTGAAGAAAGCAGTGAAGAATCAACTGATTCTTTGAGTGAAATAAATGCACATGGAGTTTCTCCCCAGTAATCATCCGGGCGGGCAACAACTGCAGCCTCAGAAATAAAAGGATGGTCATAAAGCACTGACTCAACTTCTTCTTCTTCATATTCTTACCACCTGATATAATGATGTCCTTAGAACGGTCCTTAACTTCAATATAACCATCTGCATGCATTACTCCCAAGTCCCCTGTATGGAACCAACCTCCCTCAAAAGCCTTCTTCGTACTTTCTTCATCCTTGAAGTATCCGTCCATAAGCGTAGTTCCACGTAGCATTATCTCTCCTATAGTTTGTCCATCTTTAGGAACTGACAACATTGTTGAATTTACATCTGCTGAGAACAAGCCAAGATGGGGGACCCCTTGCCGACTTTTCAATCTTCCACGTTCCTGCAATGAAAAAGAATCCCACTCGGGCTTGCATTCACATGTTAAAGCACCCCCATATGCCTCTGTTAAACCATATCCATGTGTCACACTGAAGCCCAACGCCATCCTTGCCAAGTTGGATGCTGGTGGTGGAGCACCACCTACCAGAACCTCAACCCTATGAGACAAAGGCTTTTGCTCATTGCTTTTTGCGTCTATAATGATGTTTAAGACAGTTGGATCACCACAAAGGTGTAACTTGATACTGAACAATGGCATCAAAAACGTTCTTTGCAGTTACATTCTGGACCAGTATATTTGTTCCAGCTTGTGCAACAATACTCCATGTGTAGCACCAACCATTACAGTGAAACATTGGCAAAGTCCAAAGGTAAACAGGTGATGGCTTCATCCTCCAAAGAAGTATTGACATTATAGAACTCAAATATACACCTCTATGTCTATACACAACTCCTTTCGGACTAGAAGTGGTCCCAGATGTGTAATTCAGAGAAATAGGCTGACATTCACTATCACAGACCATTTGACTACTTGGGTCTCCTTTCTCTAATAGTTCCTCATACTCTATGACAGCCCCTAGTTCCTTGTAGTAAGCATGGCTATTCATTGAGTTAACAATATCCACAATAATGGGCATTGTCCTAGTAGCTTGACCTTCAAATTTAGAGAGCATGACAAGTGCATCAGATGCAAGCAAAATAAGTAGCCTATCCACAAATAGAACTTTAGCTCCTGAGTGGCCTAAGAGGACTGCAATAGCATGGGGATCCAACCTTGTATCAAGGGTATTCAGAATTCCTCCTGACATTGGTACACCAAAGTGCATTTCATACATGGCTATCAAATTCGTGGCGAGCACAGATACCTACACTTGAACCAACAAGAGTCAAATAGAGATCCATATCAAAATGCCTCAAACTCCGAAAGTGAATCTTTAAGTACATCAAACTGGGAAAGGATTGGTTTTGGTCATATCTAATGGACGTTCGGTTTATGGGAATTGGCTAAGCCAAAATACTCTGTTGCAAAGGCTTTTTCATCGTTCACACACAATTGCAATTGCCTGCGCAAACTATCATGCCGTACCAGACTTAAAGCTCAACTAAGTACTCCTACAAGTATTTCAATTGATGTGCGACCACAAATCACATGGTGACGAACAAACCAATAAAGGAACCTCAAGGATTTCAGCTATTTGCAAAAGTATATTTGCTTAACCTTTAACCAGAATCGGGATAAACAGATGAAGGTTTGGTCATTGTGAAGTGCTCCATCTACGAAAACCTTAATGAACCAATTTGCAAATTGCACAAAATGCCTATCAGCTAACAACTTTAAGAATCCAAACCTTCCTGCAAGTGACAGGTTCTTACTTATGTACTTGCCCAATCTGAATAATTTGGAAATGTTCCCAATTTGGCTCCTATCTGTAACAACTGATCAGCCATCTAAAACACAAGGCGAGCTATGCAAGAAAAAGGAGAGCACTTAAGCTCCAAGAATGCATGAGAGGACCATTCCCAGAACTGCATAAGGGGAACAGGAAGTGCTCTGATAAGAGCATAGTTTTATGCAACTCATTCTGAAAATAGTTGGACTGTAGCTTTAGAAAGGAAGAAAAGCACAATTATAAAGGGTTCTAATGCTCCTTATTAAAGACATACGATTCACGCCTCATGTCAGCATAAAGGGTGCATCGTTCATGTTCTGAAGAATAATCGAGTAAGAAAGAAATGGATAACATAAGAAGAGGTGCTTACGACGTCGCCAGCAGAGACCCCCAGGGAGCCCAAAGCCGAGGCAAGCCTACGACAACGAACCAAAGTCTGTGACCATTCAAATCGTCTGCCACCCACATCAATGACAGAGGGGCGATCTGGGAAAACTGAAGCAGTACGCTCCAAGAATGTGATGGGAGTTAGGGGCGTGCAATTGGCTGCATATTTGCCCCCGTTCTGGAACGGAGCCGCCATCCTTCAAGCCTTTCCAGTTGTTTGATTTTTTATCGAACGACTATCCTAAGATGCTGCGGCTTCGCCGCTTGGGCGCCGCCTCACCTGGCGGAGCCGCCTCAGGAAATTCCCTCGAGGAATTTTCTCGAGGTGAATTTTAATGAACAGTTAGAATTATGAACATCCTTGTTGACACGTAGCATAGCAAACAGTTTCTCATCTCTCGCTATGGCGAGATGGCTATGGCTAGCCGACTAGATGGTAAGGAAGGGGAAACTTCCAGGATCGTCAAGGAAAGTGGGGTATCTATTCTTGGTTTTCATCCAGTGGGAGGTTGCCACGTGGCGATTATTCTAAGCAAGAATGACAAATGGGTCGTCATTCTTGGACGACCTGTTGCATCCGGTTACTGT
>JAANSK020267582.1:0-11873 GCA_011763485.2 Isoetes engelmannii
AATATGGCTAAGGAACATCAGAATTTTCAATTTTTATCAAAACCAACACAAACTAACGCTTCCAGGAAAAAAATTGCGCGAAGAAAAAAATACCGTTAATGCTTTAATATGGCTTGTAATAGGCATATACGACGCGATTTGGGACCAGACATAATCCCAATTTATTTGAATGATGGTTATTAGTCTAGAAATGTCGCCCTATCATAAAATTGTTTGTTAGGGATTTACCTTGACTGATCTAGCCAAGGCAGTAATGCCTATAACCCCACCAATCCGACAATATTTTTGTCAACCCTAAAGACTCTCCATAAATACCATCGTGTTTCCCTATGGTAGCACATCAGTTTCTCGTTTCTGCAAATTGGGCAATTTCTCAAGCACGTAGGCGCTGTTATTGTTCAACACAATCATCTCCATTATCATCATGGTGACTTCTGCATTCAACAGATGGTACAACGCCACATTCATGTCAAAGAGATAGATATCAGTCAAGTTTTCCATGTCTTTCATCATTCCTTTGACCTAGAAGCCACCTTAACTGATACACCTTTCTACCATAACATCATGGCGGAGTTTAACGCTAGAATCCAACCCTATACTAGACAGGTTCCCTCCTATGATGGTCTTTGGATACCAAAGATCGAACTCGGCCAACCCTCAAATGTTGTCGACAATGTCATGAAAGCTTTGCAAAAAAAAGCTTCCTGCATGACTAATTATATGACTATGAGCCATGAGGTGCTAGATACTTCACCCTTGATGCTGCATTGGCCATGTTCCTAGCATATAAGGCTCAGAATGCAATAGGCCAACCTTCAATCCAAGCCTTAGAGCTAGACCCTCTCGATTCGAGAGAAGATGAATAGATGTTGCTCCAATACGAGCAAACAACAACAGAACAAGATGCAATGCTGGATGACGTGGAAGATACCGTCAAGATCCCTTTGGATGAAGAAGAAGAAGCTAGGATGCAGTTACAAATCCAGCAGCAGTATAACCTATGGGCACCAGAAGAAGTCGGATTGGGTATAACTAGCTTGTCCCGGATCATAATTGATGGAGAAGAATACCTCATTCTCAACGACATCAAACATTTGCCTCAATGTCAATCCCATGGATACAGAACTAACGAATTGCTGGCCCTATTCTAAGGCAAATAAATTGCCTTCAGTTTTGTCATAACTTATATCATAATTGATTGGAAAGTATTACCTTAAATTAAATTAAATTAATTGTATTGATAGTGTTAATCGTTAGTAACAATTCATTGCATGCATTTATATAATAGTCCGACAGAGATCATGCAGGCTTCAAGGTGGGGAGACATAAGATGTTGTGGACAACATCAATCCAAGGTGGGGAGAATGTGACGTTCCAAGGTAATATACGATATAAATACGTATATTACACTATCACGTCATTATTACATGTCGTACAATACCATGTGCCACCCATATGGGTTGAACCATTAGAGCACGCCCATTGTATACTATTATATTGCACATGTTACAACATATGAATATAATCTAACTGCCATATGGCGCAACCCCATGAGCCATGACCTTTCACTTTCAACCCTAAAAGGGCGTGCCCTAAAGGTAGGTCCTCTATAAAAAGGAAAGGAACCCTAAAAGTACCTTTTCCACACCCCAGTCATAGATCATCTCGAGATCCGTGCCAACAGCCTTGCCGACCTGTCTAGCAGTTGCCTTCGGTCTGTCGTGATCATCCCCAACGGTGGCAGCCATGGACGCCCTCCGAGGAATGCCAGGCAACCAGTGATTCAGTATGTATCGAACAATATTGCACGCTTCCCGATTTTAGCAAATCTGTGCCCATTCTTGGCCTTAGCAGACCCATAGAGCCCAAGAACTGACTAACAAATCCTAACCCTGTATGGCTAGGTAGATAGATATGTTTATTTCTTTTATTCTATTCAAATGTGTTCGATGTTGATGATTTTATACGCTCCTCTTGTGTATGGCGAAGGGGGGTAGAGACCCAGAACTTGATTAGTTGATGTTTCTAGATTAATCTCATTAATTCCCAATTAATACGGGCTGTGCATAAGAGCCCACCTGGCTGTGAATGGCGGAGCTAGACCGACTGATAAGGAGGAGTTGTCCGGTTACAGTTGATTCCTTTGGTGTGTAGAGTCTATTGGGGAACACTATGGGCTAGGCCTAATACCTTGCCATCTAGTGCGGGCAAGGTATGGGCTCGACACCCCTTGGATGATGCGTCGCCTCAATGGGGTCGAAGTCAGACGAGCAGTGGCTCTCTAGCGATCTCCTCCTGTCTCATCGAGACTGGGGAGATGCAACCTAGGAGTAGCACCTTTGGCTATGCCCTTGAGGCTATGGTTAGGCTCCAATAGTTTTCATCCTATCTGCAAAGTATGCACAAGAGGGGCGGATAGAGAGGACTATCCAACGACCATGTTACTATTCCAATTGCCATGGATTCTGTCTGCATTGACCTCTGGAGACCGCAAGCCGTCAGTCCTACCCTATGAGTCTGAACCCTAGGTAGGATTTCCTCTTGTTGGATTTGTTGCACACTCAACACTCCAGATTTTCAAAAATTCTGGGCTTTAATGACCGATCTGCTCATCTACAATTGGAGCAGAGGATGTCCGGGCCAATTGGAATGATTTAGGACAAGGAAATCGTCTGGTATTTTTATGAAGATCTACAAATTGGTGACGATCATTGTTGGCTAGCTGGCGGTGCCTAGCTCGTAGGTGACCTCGTGGCCACGACCACGGTATTGGCATGAAGCGATTGTAATGTACCGTTGCCTGCTTGTGGGAGGCTGCCAGGCGTGCAGACATGCATGTCGGGTGGCACACATTGCATGTTCACGGGCCCATAGGCCTGGCGAAACTAGGCCTCCCCTATCACACACGATGGGGGTCTAGGGGCATGGTGTTGGGGGACCCTAAACCCCCCAACCAACTTTGAATGGCTATAGTTCTGTAAGCTTAGGTTTTTTTAGACTACGTTCTTTTTTTAAAGTTGTTGTCCACGACATTAGGAATCAGAAGCATCCGGCGGCTGGCCAAGCGTGATAATTTCGGGGCATTTAAGGGCAATTTGCCTGTTAAGTGCGCGGAACATGGAAACCTACCCTAATTCCCAAACAAACAAATAACTACCCTTCTCATACAATCGAAGGGCAACCCATTGTTCACTTTAGAAGACCCAACGGCCACAAAGTTCAATGAACCAGGACTGATAATTTATTTTATCTAGTTGGGTAGGCTGACATATTGCCACGTAAAAGTTCTCCTTCTCACCGCATAGAAGAACAAACTGCCTGAAAATAGCCCGTTCAATTAAGACCGCATTCACACCGCCGAACTAGCTGCCTGTGCAGACATAAGGCCCAAAGGATAGCGAAGCACTGTGTGTGTCTGGAAAGCCATGGCTATGGCGTGCGCTGCTCCGGCAATCCAGGCCCCCCTTGTTCTGTCCCAGGCGTCCGCTTCTTCCACTTCTTCATCCACATCGTCCAACATTTCTTTGTGTTCTGTTCCCAGATCGAGTAATGGGATATCAAAATCCTTTGGAGCACGTTTATCTCAGGCCCACGTTGGCAGTTTGAGGATTGGATTTCCTGGAGCTGGCGTCAAGAGCTCTAGGAGCTCATCTGACAGAAAAATCGTGACTTCTGCTTGTGCGGTAGGCATTCTTTTTCCATTTTAAGTCTAGTTATGGTGCTTGAATGTGGTAAGCATCTGTGGGTCATAACCAGTTATTCTTAGGTCTATTGTGATTCTTTGGATGCGTTCTGGCGTTGTAATTTGATGAACTAGTATTGCCCACTTTGCATTTAGTTAGTCAAGCTTTTATTCATTTGTTGGAGATAAAAATAAATGCCTATAAGAGGTTTGGATTGCATGGAAAGTCTTCGTCGAGTTCTGGCAGCTCCAAGTTTTATTAATTGCTGAGTCCACAGTCATTTTATAAGTGTGGAAGTTCTCTGAACTTTACGATTACTAATGAACGGCTGCACGCACAAAAAATGAGGTCTAATAGCTCTCTGTCTATTTATTCTTTATCATTCTAAGTAATAGATAAATGTATGCCTGTAAAACGTTTGTATGAGAAGTTCTGGTCCTGAGTTCTGGCTGCGCATAGCTCATTTCTGAAAATGGACAATTGAAAACGAAATTTCTACCACATAGCTCACTTTCCTTATTTATTTCTTTATGGTTCTAAGTAAATAAATGCCACTGATTCTGAGTAGTGCCTCGTTTGTCATGCAGTCAGAAGCTCCTTTGATAGGCAACAAAGCACCAGATTTTGAGGCAGAAGCCGTTTTTGATCAGGAATTCATCAAGGTTCATTTGAATTTGATGTCTATATTGCAACAATTTCTTTGTGTCCTCATGAAGGTCTTTGCTCACTGTTATAATTGTTCTTGCAGGTCAAGCTCTCAGATTATTTGGGAAAAAAATACGTGGTTCTATTTTTCTATCCGCTGGACTTCACATTTGTTTGCCCTACAGGTTCAGATTCTCTTCCAAACTTGCTTATGGTTTCAACTTAAATACAGAATATATATGACAGTCTGCTTGGTTTCTGCTGTCTGTTTTTATGTCTTTGGGTATGCTCAAACAAAATTCTGAAGGCTCTTCACTTTGTCTTTCCTTATATTGACAGAAATTACTGCGTTCAGCGACCGCTACAAGGAGTTTGAAAAGTTGAACACAGAGGTGCTGGGAATTTCTGTAGACAGTGTGGTAAGGCATTGAGGGACTCACTTTATCTGCCTGGATGGTTATTTGTTAAGAGGGGTATCTCACCATGTGCTGTGCAGTTTTCTCATCTTGCATGGGTACAAACAGACAGGAAGTCTGGAGGTCTTGGTGATCTGGCTTATCCAATTGTATCAGACATTTCAAAGTCCATTGCTAAGTCCTATAATGTGTTGATTCCTGACCAGGTGAGTGGTGGGAAAATAGAGAGGAACATTTTTCACAATAACCCTGCCTTGCAAATCTGATGTGCCAACATTCTGCAGGGTATTGCTTTGAGGGGACTCTTTATAATTGACAAGGAAGGTGTGATCCAACATGCCACAATTAACAATCTAGCAATTGGCCGAAGCGTTGATGAAACATTGAGAACCCTTCAGGTAATGCCTTGTTCTTGATATAAGGTTCCTCAAATGAGCAAGCTCGTTGAGTTCTTCTTTTCAGGCCGTGCAATATGTGCAAGACAACCCCGATGAGGTGTGCCCAGCAGGATGGAAGCCCGGTGACAAGTCAATGAAACCAGACCCCAAGCTTAGCAAAGAGTACTTCCAAGCCATTTAGTCTAGTCCTATGACAAGCTCTATCAATATGAATGGTTTTCGAGGAGTTCAATTTTGAAGAGGCTCGCAAGTATGAACTCTTATGTTTTAACAAAGAAATGGATTTGGACTGCTGAGTTTTAATAAAATGCAGAATTTATGAAGGGCACTGTTTTGTACAAGCAAAAGCACACATTCGTGGCTCATTTCTTTGTCACGGTAGTTGGCCTTGTTATTCTGGTGTCCCATCCAGTAGCTGGCCTTGTTTTGTAGTGTAGCAAACCAGAAACACAACAAGTGATACCTAACAGATTGAGTGGGTGCCATTTGAAGTGACATATTTTCAGTTTTGTATATTTGCAACAATTTCCGGGTAGATAAAAGGATATGTTAGCATCTAGGTGTATTTGCAAGAGATGTATTTGCAAGAGATGTATTTGCAAGCTTTGGAGCGTAATTTTAGTTAGCTATAAGGGTACAATAATTGTGAAAACTCGTTAAAACACCATTTGCATCTCTAATCTTCGTTAAAAAAAACTTTAAGTATATGCACACATTTAGTTTAGGGTTTAGTTTAAGGTCCATTCCCACTACTGTTAAGGGAAGCTAAAAAACGATGTTTAACAAAATTTATTTATGTTCGCACCACGAGTTAAGTTATACTAAAAAATTGACATGATTTTAACCAAATTTATGATAGCACCACTAGTTAAGTTAGCATATAGTTAGTTCCTTTTTACCCAAAAGGACTAACAAACATCATTTTCATGCTAGTTAAAAATTTTAGCCAAAAAGGCTAGCTAAAATCATGTTCGCGTTGTGTTCATTAAGTTAGTAAAATCTAATAAAATTAAACCCTAAAAATAGCACTGAAAAGTTAAAGTGGTCTAAAGTCACTTTAAGCTTAACTAGATGTACTTATAATTTTGGCGAATTTACTAGACGTGTGTGAAAGCATTTAGTTAAGTTAGTTAAGTTATTTTCAACCAAAAATTTTAACCAAACGTCTGCACGGATTTTTGTAACAAAAGTAACTTTGGGTGAAATTCCACATAGCGGAAGGTAATTAATCTATAATCAGTCCTTAACACTAGAACTCCCAGCCCTCATCCCTCGTCAGTTAAAGTAGCATTTTTGGCAATTATACACTAAACCGAGCCTAATCCCAAACCTAAACTGTCGTTCTTCATTGTCGTTAATGGAATTTGAGCTCCTATGGCATTTTGCAAGATGGCTCTTCCAGATTTGTTGGCGTGAACTACTACACCAAGAATTGTCGTAGTGGAATCTCACCCTTAATTAAACTTATTGTTGCAAATGGATCTTTAGGGCAACATAGTAAACTAGCCTTAAATGAGTTATTTTTCTATTTTGGTGAATTTGAGTTAATTTTGCTAACTTAACTGAATACAATCTGAAGACAAGTTTCGTTAATATTTTTTGCTAAACACGTTAACTAAATTTTCTAGCTGTAAGCTAACTTAACTAGTAATGTGAATCAAAAACTACTTAACACATGTGTAATGTATCCCAAGCGTAAGCTTATTTTGAATTGCAGACATCTAGGGTGCTCATACCCTTGCATGATTTTTGGTGACATTTTTCAATAATTTAGATCCATGTCTTCTGGAAAAAAAAATTTATACTTCTTATAAGCAAAGTTTGAGAGTTTTCAACTAAGGCGCCTATTGCTAGTGTGTTAGAGGAACTAACCTATGACAACAAGTGGGCATGTGGAGGACCATGATCTAGGACCATGATCAAGAGATATTCTTATTTAGCTAATGTTTCTAGCTATTTCTTTATGAGTTGTAATTCTTTTGTTTTATTCCACATATAGAAACTGCTTCTTATATTTAAAGCAATGTTTGGTTTCAATACAAGCACACATGTTTAATTCTTGGCTCTTGTTTTTCCACGTTTCATCATGGTGTCAAAGCCTTAAAGAAATTTTTTTTTTCTTAAATTGACTGTAGGCGTGATTTTGGGATTGATAGAAAAACAAGATATTGTAATGGCTGGAAAGCATTCCATCTTTATGAATTTGAAGCCCAATGCTTTTGATGGTAGGGTTTGAAGGATGGCAACTTAACATCACTTTGTATTTCAAAGTAGGAAAATTGTAGGTGGAAGTGATGTTCTACTTGTAGTAGAAGCAGATGATGCTCCCGCTCAATAGAAGGGTCTTCTTCTCTGGAAACAAAAAATAGCAAGGCATTAGCATGCATTGCTATGTGTTGTCTAAAATCCAACTACAATTGGTTTCGGGGGAACTAAATCATGGCAGCAAGCAACTTTGGAATTTCTTGCATCACCGTTATGGCAAGCAATCTGATATAGAAGTCATGCAACTCTATACTAAGTTGGAGGATTGCAAACATCAAGAAGGGCAAGATCTTAAACAACATATATTTAAACTTCAAGAAATGTTCGACCATTTCGTTGATGTCAGTAAAGATCATGGTTTGCCCCCCTTGCATAAATCTTGGGGGTTGGTTTACTGTTGATCAGCAAGAAAGGAGCAGCTTGGGATGAAGTGGCCGATCACTCTCTTTGATGCATCTTGGCGGGAGGAGGGGCTTTAAGATTGAGCAAGCATGTCGCATTCATAATAAACAAATCCTCCTACTATTCAGAAGCATCCACCTGCTGATAGGCCCCCCTCTGATTTGAAATGGTACTCGTCTTCAAAAAGATCAATTTAAAATTTGTTAGGGCTCGGGTCACTATGCGTATCAGTTCCCCAACAAGTCCTCTTCCTCTAGCATTTGCACTCTCTCTCCAGCTCTTATCTAGCGCTTCCACTCTCTCTCTAGGGTTTTGAACCTCCAGTACCTGGAGCATCTAGTTTTTTTGGAAGCAAGCGACGATTTGCATGCTTGTTGGGACCTTGATAGCACACAGCTAGAGCTTCTCATAGCACTGAGAATCTAGAAAAGACGGAGCACCTAGTCAAAAGATGTTATTAATTTCCTCAAGTAGGTTTGATTAGACTTTTTTGGTAAATTTCGATTTCTAAACTCACATTCACTATGCCAAAACCGAATTCCTCTCCAATTACCATGGAGTTGGCGATAGATGGGGACGAACTCCTACTTGCAGAATCATGACCTCTACCTACAGAAGACCCACCTATCATGATAGGTAAACTTTTGCTAAAGACTATGATAGACTGCATTCCAACACGCATGACAATCGCTAGGTAAGAATGACAAGCTACAAATTGCTTTAAGAAAGGGGCACGAACAAAGACACATGCAACATGATTTGCTTGGCGACTAATGATAGGCACTCACGCTTGGTAGCAAATGGATCACAACCAGCAATGCATGCTCATGCCCCTACTCAGGATCGGCCATCCCAGGAACCTTGGAAGCAACTCCAAATTTATGTTGAGGACTCTGCAGCTAAGCTTGCATGTCTCACTAAACATATAGTATCCTAGCACCTGCATTCCGTATAAGTAGCTAGCTAAAGAGAGGCAACACATCTTAAGCATGAATCTTCACATGAAGCCATTTGATATTTGTTTTGACCTTGCATAGCTTGAGCATCACCTATGTCGATCTATATGATGACATTAAGCAATACAAGCAATTGGGGCATGTTATGCGAGTTGGGGATTTCAACCCCATTACAAAAGCTGCATCACAATTGACAAGGTTCAGTTGACAAGGTTCAGTTGACTAAGGACTTGCTACAACTTCAAAATTCAGAGTTTCTTTGGCCATGTACATCAGCTCATGGAGGCCTATCCTAACACACGTTTTGGAAGACAATTGCTTCAAATGTGCAACAGTTTTTACTTACTTATTTGCAATGTCCATCATCCTCCTACACTTGTCGACATGAGAAATAGGGTGGGGGATCTAACATGGTAGATTATGTACTCATGACCGCACAAGATCTACATCTTCGAACGCATGTACAGGTGAGAACAAATAGTAGGAATGCGGAGGTGGATTTTGATCATGATTTCTCCTCCACAATAGACTGGCAGCCAATATAGAGCCAATGTCCAGCCACTTCCTGTATGCCTCAGCTTCGGCTTGATTATGATCAGGTAGAGGCTTATAGCCCAACTCCTAACAGAGGAGCTATCGAGAATTCTCTTGCTACATTACAACAACAAGCTGACAAACTTATCACAATCCCTTTGAGTGCAACAGAGCAATGTTTTGGGAGAAGATGTTGTAAAAGACCTTCATACGCCATGCTTCCCTCGAAACAGATGGTTTATTATCATTGCAAAGAGGTTAAATGACAATTTAGGCTGGTATTTGACCCCACTCTCCATTTGCAAAAGTCAAACAATACAAATCTTTCCTCAAGGGCAAGAAGGCACAATACATTGCACAACATCGAACGATAATGTTTTTCCTCCTTGATCATCACTCCAAAACTATTTGGGGGAGAGTGTTACATAAACCCATGCAACCTCTTGGTAATATCTTAAAGTAGTGGGTGCAATACTTGATGCAGCCTTACAATCGTGCATGATCCCGACCACCCTGCCAACATCGGCATGTCGCGCATTGGCTGTAATAGAGGCATATATTGTTCAAGTCTTGCAACACTTGGCTAATGGTAAGGTTGTGGACGTAGAGGGTATGCCGGCAAGATTGTCGAAGTGGGCTAAACCTCATATTGTCTTAGTCTTGACTAGTATCTTCAATAGGGCCATCCAGGAAGCTTCCCATAACAATGACTGTCAATAGAGTGTTTCCAATCTATAAGGCTAGTGATAGTCACTGCCTACCAATTATCGCAAAAATTATATGGTATGTCCCTTGTCGGCAAAATTGTTGGTTGAAACAACATGCGAAGAGGAAAGAGGGGTACACGTACTTAGATAGGTAGGTTAGACCTAAGCACTCCACCATTGACCATATTTTCACATTGTGCACCCTATTAGAGGATGGTAGAAATAAGCAACGACATGTTTATTGCTTCTTTCTGGATTTTGCAAAGGCATTCGACACAGTTCCTAAGGAGACGCTATGGGAAAGGCTATCACAATTATGTCTCTCTCACGCGCTGCAAAATGCAGTCTATAGATTGTAATGAAACGGTCTCATCTCAAAGGCCACCTTGGGCCAGCCTATCAGCAGTAGTGTTCAAGTGTGCCAAGGATGTCTACTCTGTCCCACACTGTTTTAACTATACATTGATCATTTTGAGGAGTGGCTTGCTTAGCGTGGAGACGGAGGGGGTAGACTTGCTGATCGCATCATACCGTAGTTGATATAAGCAAGTGGTGTGGATCTTTTAGCTCATACCCCTGCAAGTATGCAGCAAAATCTAAACTGTACTGAGTACTTTATGTCAGAACACTGGAATGTGGATCAACTTGGTCAAAAGCAGGGTAATCCTAATATCATCTTCTAAGCAGCATAGACAACCTCGCTTCACCTATAAAAGTCAAAATGAAGAAGTGATACAAACAAACAAATACCTTGCAGTGGAGTTTATTACAACCATATACTGGAAGACCTGTATCTAACAACAGGTAACTGCAGGTTGGAATACTTTGTATACCTAGAACAATTGCCACAAGAAAGTTTTATGACTAATCCCATTAGATACACTTGTTTCGGGTTTTAGTGGAATCGGTTCTCCTATTTGGAGTGGAAGTATGACATTCTGTGTGATATCACTTCCACTTAGAAAGACTCGACGCATCTAGAACGCCCTTCTAACTCAGGCCCTTGGAGTCAAGTCCATGGCTCCCTACCCTATCCAATTCTTATATACGAGTTAGGTTTCTTACCTCTTCAGTGTGCTCGTGGCATGCTGGACTTATAGACAGGCAGTTTGAAAGAATAAGAGACTTGTAATATTTCAATAAGGGGCTTGCAGATGCCTATGATACTTTATTGATTCTATATGCAAAGAATGACCAAATGACTTTGAATGAAAAGTGTGGATTGAGTAATGAGACTTATCGTGTGCAGCTTGATTTCCCTAAACTGCAATTCTTGGACGGCCCAATGGCCTCTTCCTCTTCATCCATAAGGCAATCAAATTTACTTGCTTTACATATCCAAAATGATCATTCATTCCCTACAGCCATATACCCTGTTCTTGTCTTGCTTGCTTCATATATTCTATGGTTTCTCAGGTTTGTCTGTCAGGGGTCCAAGCTTTATTGGGATGTATCTTACTAAAGATCACATGGAGGATATGCGCTATACATAGCCTTTTGATGGTTCTATTTTATCTTAGGACAATTTTCCAAATTTGTGCGACATCATACTTATCTCGCCTTCTACTGAAATTGGAAACAGTTCTTTATTCCATATTTTGAATGGTAGGATTTTACTTATTCATTTCCTCTCTCATGGGAAAGATTGATAGGAACATTATTTTGCTATATCGCTATAATTAGTAAAGAAAAAGAACTCTCTTGCAAAAAGAAGAGAGAAAGAAAGAAAGAAAGAAAGAAAGTTTATTATGTCTATGGGAGGCCTCTAAGGCCTATTAGACAACAAGTGATCACATGTCATCATAAAATAATAGATGAGTTTCTGCATCCTCATCTAGCTCATCACTCTCACTCAATTCCTCCTCAC
>JAANSK020267593.1:0-11872 GCA_011763485.2 Isoetes engelmannii
TTTACTATGTAACTGTCTGCCCTTGTAGACTGGGGTTCCAAGCTGCAAACAAAAGTAATGACATCAAGTGATGTGCCAAGTAATAACATCAAGTGATGTGCCTCACAGTTTCATCAACTCAAATACCTTCAATGCATTTGCAAGTCCATGTTCAATATATCCTACAAGTAACGTTGTCCATGATACATCAGCAAGACTATTTGTACTTCTATACCTAATGAGCCACGGTCTGCATACATGTCAACTAAGGTATTGCCTAGAAATGTATATTCTCAACAAGTTGTTTCTGTTTAGCTTCAGAGTGTATTTCTCGGCCCTTATTCAAATCCCCTAAATTTTCAGACTACTTACCGAAAATAGTCAAATCGTCTGGAAAGACCTCTTGCAATTGTATTTTTTAAAAGCAATCAACATTGCATCCATGTTCAACATAACCTGCAATTGTTTCAGTCCAAGAGATAACATATCGGAGTGAAAGCATTCCAAGAACTTGATGTGCCTCTTAAGTGAAGGCATTGACAATAAAACAATCACTTTGAGATCTACTTTCGCGATTTTCCGCATTCCATATCTCTCACTTTAGCATCAAGCTTTTAGAAAAGCTCCAAATGCATGAGCTTTTGAATATACATCATCATTAAGTGAAAGCATGCTTATAATTCTCCACAGTCAAGAGATGCCCATGAATGCTCAATAAAATGATGCAACCCGTTAAAGGTTTGCTGAGCATCAGAGACCACATTTTACAAATATGGACACTATAAAATTTCCAACATTATTATGTGCTTGGAACATATTATGTTCTTGCACATAGATTAACCAGATGATTGCTTCCTTTATATTATCCATCTTCCATTGCGGCCCCTGCATGCATGTGAGACATAGCCTGGCTAGAAAAAGGTGGTTATTTCTGTTCCTGAGCAGGGAATACGAATTTGCAGAATGCTGACTTGTGTTATCTCCATTACGACTATAAAAATTCCAAGCAAACGCTGCTCCAGGTAGATCAAACATGATCAATTGTAATCCAGCAGGATTATTCTATAAACAAGAAGAGAAAGCTCTTTAAGGAAGAGTCCTTCAAACTTTTACTTGGTTTGATATTCGTTGAGAAATATATGTTACGATTCAGAGTTTATTTCTCCACTCCTTGTGGGCAATGTAGACTATTCTCCCACCCAGGGCTTGAAACAAAAAAACAAGGGAAGGAAAATAAGTATTTGAAATTCCATATGGACAGGGATGTTCCTCCATCATTTCAGCCGAAAATTAACAATTTGAAAGAATGGCGTTCTTTGTCTTGGTAATTGGATTGAATTTTCTCCTATTTTAATCATCCTCCAAGTGAGCCTGGAGTGGAGTAAGCTGCTTGGAGACCAACTGATCAGGGAGATGGTATCATTCAAAACATCTTGCTCTTTCATAACCTGTACAACTGGGCAATATATTGCATCTTCATGAGCTAGCATAATCCACACATACTAATCCCAGCGTATCTTGCTTTGTAAGCTTCTGACTAGACATGGCCATCACATCTACTGCATATGTTAAATGGCAGTGCAGCAAAGCAATACCAAGCTCATAAACCAACTGCCAACAGCTGCTGAATTTAAAGTGAGGGTTAATTTGAATGGTCAATAGAATAGATCTCAAATTAGTAACTCTTTGGATTGTTGGCCCATTTAAAAGGATATCTTACCCATATTCTAAGCCTGTCATGAGGAACAAAAACGAGGGCAGGTTAAAGGCCCCTGAGTCCTCTTGATTATTAGTTCTATGTACATGTCACCCTGTGACTAAATATAGAATGCTCAAAAATAGAATCATGATATGCTAAGTACATAATATGAATCAGCTCTTGCGGCTGGCGATTGCATATGCAGCTTGACCTGGGCCACCCAAACTAAGCATCATTCCAGGCTGAAGGTCTGCAGTAGATTCAACGCCATTCGGAGATCCAGAATCATTACTAGATCCCCCACCATTGCTACGTGTAGATGGTTCATCCCTTGAGTGGTTTGCAGAGAAAGCAAAACTTTGAAATGCAGGCATTGCTAAAACTACATTTTCTGTGCTGTGAGGTGATGCATATTGGCAGTTCCATGTTGATGAAGTTGAAGCGCTTGTAGATGTAGGTTGCCAAACCCATCTGCCTTCCTGGCCAGAAATCCCTGTAGGACATTCTGCAACTTCAAATTGGGGGTGCACAGAGGTGCTACTCATATGCAAAGGGACAGACTGTGTTCCATCTACCACTCGGGTAGGTGAACCTTTTGGCATCCCATTACTTTGAGATTCATAACCAGCATTTATTTGCTTGTCCGAGCTGCTAATGTTTCCAGCATCTATTCTTGAAATAGTAAGAGGTTCGCCATGAGCATATGAGTACGTATTCCCAACGTGAACATTAGGGAAGACTGGATAACCAACCATTGTGGTATTAGAAGTTGTTGAACCACCAGGAACCACTATAGGCATTGGCCTTGCCATGGTTGGTCCATTGGAACTTGTTTTGAACTTGCGTTCCATATTATAGATAGGACCCTGAAACAAAGAAAGTAGATGTAAGAACGAGGAAATATATATTGCAATTTTAAAAATGCAAACTTACAGGACTGAATAAAATGCCTCGAAGAACCTGGCCATTAAAACGAGCAGACATAAGATAACCGCTCTCAAATACCCCATCAACTACGCCCCTTACTTCATAACCAACCTGTCAGAATTGAGATTTGTACCACTTCAATCCATTGATTCTCTAAATAAATTAACTAGCTAAGATGATAATCCTATTCTTACCAACTTAGGAGTCATAGGAACTCCAGCAACAGTGCATTTCTGTTGTTTTTCACTTAAAGCTGAAGCTTCTGTTTTTTGAGCAAATATCCTGTTCAATTCATCTTGCGGTTTTATACTCTGGACATGCGGACCATGTCCGTTGATGGGTACTGAGATGGCTTGGTGTGCCTGAATGTGCACTTGTAATGGAAAGTTTGGAGCTGCCACTCTTTGATGCTCCTGATCCACAACTTTTGAGAGGATCTGAAACTGTGGACTCTGCTGGGGTATCTTTTGTACACAAAACTGACGCTGTTGACATTTTTGCTGGTGAAGTTCTGTTGTCTGATGTTTCACTGGAAATCCTGAACTTGTGGTTGAAAAAGTTGAACTCAGGAACTTGGGTAATAGCTTATGGCTTGTTTGCTCTTGCTCTGATTTTGATTGAGAGTCTGCAGAATGCTGTGACTGATTGTCCTGCTCTGAGTCAGCCACTTCAAGCTTTTCCATAAAAGGCAGAGTTTTCCTGCGCTTGACATGATCATCTGTACAGAGAAATTGATTTAACCCAACAGTCTTCCACATGCATAAGCCATCTAGAGAAAGAACTTACTCTCAGGAGCTAGGGATGCTTCAATGTAAGGTAACAAGCCTTTTCTTAATCTAGTACTCTGCAGGGCATCAGAGGACCCTGAGCAAAGAGCTGGAACTGTGGTCTTTATGACATCATCAGTTAGACCTGGAATATTTAAGGGACATGAAGATTTGAGAGAATGCACTCCATTCTCTGCTTTAACTCCATTTGTATGTTTGAACATTTCATCTCTTCTTAACTGAAAACATTTTCATGGTAAAACATAAGCTAGGTACAACAATCTCAAAGCAAAAGGCAAAATGAAAATGCAGCAAATTTGTACCAGATTTGTCCGAAGGATCTCTGAAGAAGAAGAAGGGACTCGATCAAGGGGCTCAGCAGCTACACATTTAATGCGTTTAAGCTTCTCAGAGTCTGAAACAGTTCTAGATAGTCTAAACATGGGTGAACCAAGTATGAACTTTTCTCTGCCCAGATGGAGGGTAACACATTCATCCAAGGGACGTTCCTCTTCACCACATCTACAAGCACAATTGGGTCTGATTCAGTTTTTGGATCAGTTAGCTAACAAGGTTAGGCAAACTTTCAGATCATTACCCTCCATAGAACAGAATGTTGTCATCTATTAATGTGGCGACATGAGAAAATCGACCTTGAGGCTGAGATCCAGCCACATCTATTCTGCTCCAGGTTGGGCCGCTAACATCTAGCATCCACACATCACTGAAATAAGTGCCATCTCCAACACCGCCAAAGATGTATACCTGCATTACAAATTTGCCCAACTCAATGTAACAACACGATCTGAACTAAAAACCTAGCTCAAAAACAGGATCAATCCCCAAAAATCATAGAGATGGGTTTAGTGTCATCTGAACTGAATATGAGTTTAAATTCAGCTCAAACAGGCTACAGCGGAGTAATTTCTGACCTTCAAGCCCACAGTGATGGCTATATGGCCTGCACGAAGTCCAGGACCCGAAGAACTCGCTGTTTCAAGCTGCAATTCCGCGACCAAAAAGTTATAAACTTAAATTGTAAATCAGAAACAAAAAGACCGGTTGGAAAAAGGTTGAATACGTACCTTAGACCAACTAAAATTTTCGAGATTTAAAACATCAATGTTGCCCAGATATCGATCACCACAGTCTCCGCCATAAACTATGAGCTGGTTACCCACAATCACTGCAGTATGGCTATCTCTACGTCTAGGCAAATCCCCCATCACAATTGGGCTTGTCCAACGCATTGAATCAAGCTCTAGAACATGAATATCGTTTAAATAGTTGCAATCTCCTTCGCCAGATCCTCCAAATACGAGCATTTTGTTTTCGCTGATCAGAGTAGCAGTATGGCTCTCTCTAGGACATGGTGGATCCCCTTCTACCGAAGGTTGGCTCCAAATTAGAGTCTCTAGATCCAAAATATGCACATCATTGTTGCGCTTAGAACCATTTGTGCCCCCGAATATCACCATTTTAGAGCCATAGAGAATGGCAGTATGGCTATCCCTAGGACCAGGCTGTTCTCCAGTAGATGTTAAAGAGCTCCATGCCATAGTTCGGAGGTCTAGAGTTAGCACATCGCTAAAATGAAGTCCTGCTCTGCATCCCTGCAAAAAACATGTGTGGATTCATGAGCTCATTGACAGATTTGGCTATGGCTGGAGAAAGGGTAATGTGGGTTTTGGGTTTTTGTTCTTACCCCAAACACATAGAGCTTGCCTTCGAACATGCACGCTGAGTGACCCCATCTCTCTGGCGGATTTGATCCTGCTATTTCTGGGTACATCCACACAGGCCTGTTCTGGCCATGGTTACCGGAGCTGGATTTGGATGCTGTTGCCATGAAAATTAGCTTCCTCAAAGCATCGATCGGGCAAAAATCATCTGCATTTTCCCAGGGAACTGAAGGATGGCTCTTCCAGCTAATAAAAAACAATACCAGCCTGCAATCTTCTCAAATTTTCACGTCTAGAACTTAGAAAAGATGTTACACTTTTGCATTTCTCGCAAAGATTGAAGATAGTAGCATCGGTTGAAGCAAACCAATCTGCCCATGTGCATTTTCCTTGAACCAGAAGTTCTTGGCAAGGAATTGATTGAATTGAAGAATCAATGTCTCAAAGACCGGAATACGTTGTTCAGTAGGTAGGCTGTCTCAGTTAAACGCAACAGCTTCATTTCTCATATATGTCGGGACCGATCCAAGCCATAGCTACAGCACGGAAGGAGATGAAAAGACGCTTTCAATTCCTAAATTTACAAGCAAGACGCACAAATCGAGCAAAAAATATTGAATGCGAGCTGGAAAGGGGACTGTGTCAAGGATTGCAACCTGCGTGCAATGTTCCGAGGAAGAAAAAACAGCCCTATCGAGCTTATACTAAGGCCAAGGCCAATTCTGTCACTAGCAAAGCTCAAAGTACTTCCAGCCCGTCAGAAAAGGGCGAAAAGGGCCGCGCAACCACCCCACAGAGCAATGAATCAAGCTCTTCCTTTCTGGCGATGCAAATCGAGGCCGAATGAAAGGAGAAGGGCGATTGTCGAGGCAGCAAAAAAAAATGGGGAATGCTTCAATTGTGGGCTCGATTCCATAGCCAAAACAGAGGTAAGATTGCCGTTAGGGCCGAGATTTTCATAGCAAAATCTGTCTGGGCACTGAAGGGCGTACTCTTCCATGTAGAGCCAGGGATCGAAGGGGCCCTCTTTAGCTCTGTTTCTCATGCCCTAACTCGAAGCTCTGGCTATGGAGGACATGGCGCCGCCGGTGACGTTGGCGTCGGCTCGATGTCGACCGGGTGGGGCCGGTGGACTGACCGGGTGGGGCCGGTAACTGGGAGGGTTTTTAGTTTTGGTTGAGCCATGGGGCCCAAATGGCCCATGTAAAAGGGCCACCCCATGAAAGGGAGTGATGCATTAAGGTGCTGGTTTCCAACTTTCATGGTCACCAAACCATGCCCCTTAGCCACATGGCTTCTCCCTCCTTGACGTAAAAATTGCTTCTTCTTTTTCGATAACTACTGCTAATTATCTTAGCGGCATCACAAGGCCATAACACTCCCATCTCTATCTTTAGCGGCATCACCAGGGGCTTAACACCATGTTCCAGGGCCTGTTATCAAAAGATACCAAGATGTTATGGCCATAATACGTTTATTTGTTGACATGTGGCAATGCATATGATAACAAGGCTTGGACCGGGTGTTAAGGCTGATAATGCCCTGTTTTGGGGCCGTTATGGGCAAGCAAATGGCCTTGGCCGAACCGTAGCTGCACTTGCTTGCTGCGGCCTCCACCATTTGCTTGCCCATAACGGCCCCAAAATAGGGCGTTATCTAGCCCTTAACACCTTGTTCCAGGGCCTGTTATCAAAGTAAACTAACATGTTATGGCCATAACAAGAATTGTTATCACCATAAACACATTTGTTTGTTGACATCCAGGACCTCTTATCAAGTAATTTAACATGTTATGGCCGTAACAAGAATTGTTATCACCATAACACATTTATTTGTTGACATGTGGCAATGCATGTGATAACAGGCCCTGGGCAGGGTGTTACTGCTGATAACGCCCTGTTTTGGGGACGTTATGGGCAAGCAAATGGCCGAGGTTGCACCAAACAAGCGCAGTTGCAGTGCAGCCGAGGCCATTTGCTTGCCCATAACGGCCCCAAAACAGGGCGTTATCTAGCCCATAATACTCCCACCTCTACCTTATTGTCTTGCCCCTCCAGACCCTTGCATCTCGGCCTTCAATACACCTCGCTGGGATGATATTTACTCGCCCCCCACTTCTAGTGCTCTCTTCTTTACCTAACCCAACCCCTGTCCTTCCGCGTACTGGTCCCATTGATCCCCAGCATTTGTCTAGTTGCACACATGCCTCTATGCCTCAGTTGTTCGTTCGACTGTCATTCGCCTTTTATGAATGAAGCATTTGGTCTCTATTAACAACTTTCTTCGTCCTCTTCCTAGTTGCCAAATTGTTTCATTCATGTCTCACCACATGTCTACAATTTCATCCGTGTTGCACCATAAGGCTACAGATAAGAGCATTAACTAGGTTGTTCTTATGGAAAAAAAAGGAAAAAAAATGAAGTTGGGAGTGTTGTTGTGTCTTATATAAACATGCAATGTAAGGGAACTGGGGACACGACTCATAAAGCAACGTCAGTGTAGTGTGTCATCTTATTGATCAATTAGACTTTAATGGATGTTAAAACTGCTCTCGTCTCTCTTTGATTCTCCCCCTCCATACAACTGGCTTACATATCCACTAATAATCTTAATAATAAATACTTCTAAAGCCAGACAATTTATCTTGATAAACTGGCCCGTAGTAGCAGGTTCTTCATAATAATCGGGCAGCTATGGATGGTTGGGATCAGCAAGATTGAAGATCCTGCCGGTTAATGAAAGATAAATTTTCACTATTATTCATATGTCTTTAGTACAAGATCCAACTTGCACTTGGAGTGTCCAAGGAGTACCAATCCTTAATAAGATTGACATGTTCTTACCTAGTGTAATAGCATTACTGCTTACAAAGCCATAGAAAACCTTTGTCAAACGAGTATCCAATCCTTAATAAGCTGCTTGGCATGTCCTTACCTAGCATAATATCATTACCGTTTACAAAGACATATAAAACTTAATATCTAAGAATCCATACATCAGTATCTATCTTTATTCACCGTGAATGAATCTATCAAGCCAATGTCCTCGCCATGAGCAAACCCATGCTCATGCTCGTTGCCCTGTCAATTCTTGTAGGCTATTCCACATGTAAATCTGCATCATAGTTTTAATACCTGCAAAATTGTCTCATAGTACCACCAACTACTTGCTATTTTCACATGGCTTTAAAATACATATAAGCGTCTTCTTTTGCTTTGTAAGTGCCATTGTAGGTCCTACTCAGGTTCCATTGAGTTGTGTAACTACTATATTGATATCCAAATCTTAATCCCTTCTTTTCATGTCTTACATGGAAAGCAATTTTTTGGGATATATTATTCATGATGTCATGCATTGCTTGCCAAATTAACATGGAAATCCATCTTATTGTAGAGAACAAACGTCTCACTCATTACACCGAGTAGTCTAAAGAAATATTGTAATGATAAGACATCTGTTTTGGACGTTGCATAATTGTTACAACTTATGACAATAAAAAATTACAAGAAGGCGAATTTCGGCCATTCAACTTGTCACATCATAGCATCGAGTGGCTTAGTAGATATGCAATGGTCTGACTTTATCTCTAATCTTCTGGCTAATATGGTTTTGACTAGCGCTAAATATCAAGATGATTCCAGGTTTGTTTGTCTCATCACCTTCTTGGGCACTGAGATTCACAGTTTTCAAAGCATTATAGATCACATCTCACATCTTTTAACAATCAACATGGTTTAGTATCTATCACTTCACAATTACCAATGCCCTAAAGCTTTGTAAATAATGCCCTGGAAGCTTTGCATTTACAAATGCTACATGCATTTTTTTGTTTTAAATTGCCTGAATGAGGTCAATGTGGCTATAAGTTAAATGTCCACATTGTCCTGCTCATCAGAAGATGACACCCATGTCTGTTGTAGCTGTTATTCAAAAAAGAGGCGAAAGGTACTCACATGGCAAGACAAAATCTAATCACCATTGGAAGTATAGAAATGTAGAATCTAATATATATATAAAAAGGTTCTCTTCTAAGAAGAACTAAATAAGAATTGAATTGTATTTTAAGATGCATTAAATAAGACTAAATATAAATGTTGTGACTTCCTGTTTTCTTACATGAAGCTCGCCATACCCTGAAAAGCTTTTGTGATTGTGTTGTTTCTAATAATTTTAGGACAAACTCATCCACCACACTCTAAAGATGAGTGCTAGACGGGAGGGTTTGCCTAACCGGTCTATGTCCAATAAAGTGGCTAACAATTTATTAGGTGGTTATTAGGTGAGTGGAAGCCTTGTCAAAATGGGACATACCAACCCACCCATCTCTTAGATATGTTATTATACATATATCAGATTGTACAAAATATGGACATGGGTGTTTTGCTTTCAACTTACGTTTTTTACCATTCACTTGACTAAAGATCACTTAAAGCATCGTGACATCAATACTTTTGGCCGCACACTGCACACTCAAACAAAAAGGTATATTAAGTAAGCTCAATCTATGTTTTAATCCAATTATTCCTTCTAACAATGGCATGGTTGTAAAGAAAAATTAAAGGCGCGAACAGTTGTACAAATTAACACCCTATATTGCACCAAGGAAGTCCAAAAGGATAGGGTTATCCAACATTAGAAGAAGAATAATTGAACCGAATTGAATACATTTCATGTTCGCGCTGATCGGTATATGGCCCTGGAACTTTTGTAGCAACTGCGAGCCCAAAAGGTCTACCAGTAGGTAGCATATACATTATATGACCATCATGTGGGCCTAGATTGTCTATAAATTTTACTACACCTAGTTCTAAGCTGGTTTTAGAGACCATATTATAGCATGCCATTTTTTAATCAGATTTGGTCTTAATCTCTACGGGATACGCATATGGGCTACTTCTCCTGAGTAGTCCTCATGCGATGAACCCCTGATTGATGAAAAAGAAAAAAGACTAACTTATACCATTGAGAAACTAGACTACCAATAAAAGTGATCATCTTCAAAATTGCAAATCTTGATAGTGTGACCCAAATGATTTGCTTACACTCAACTCCCAAAGTAGATTTGATTGTTGCAAAGTAAGGTTGTGAACTTATATTACAGTTGTATGTACATGAAGAAGAGTATAATCACTAATCAAAGTATTATGCACCTTTCAAATTTCCCAACAAGCTAAAGCAGTAATCATAGATAAAATATCTTACCTCTCTAACAAACCATGCAATAAAACCCAGTGGTGTTGCCTTGCACTAATCATATAAAATGTCTTACCTCTCTAACAAACCATACAATAAAATCCAGTGGTTTCTTGATGCTTCTATCTTCTCCTTCTAGCATTTAGACACCACTGCCTAGTGCTTCGGCGCCATCTGCAACAAGCAACGGCCGAGGGTTGAGGGTTTTGGGAAGGGTTTGCAGCATCGCTACAAGCAGCAACAACAATAGTGCAAAGTCAAGCATCAACTGATTAAATATCTAAGTAGCACCATACTTTACAGATGCTTTGAGAGGGTTCCTGTGTAGAACTGCCTTGTGCAAGCATTTGACAGCCTATTCTTCTTTACCAATTACCAACCATTTGTCCCCTGCTCCTATAGGCAGACAACATGCTTGCATTGGCCATTATGATTTTGTATACATTTCTGTTTATGTGACACTCTAGGACAATATATGGTATACATACCTATATTATACTACCACATCACTAGTACATGTCGAGTATATTGACATGTACCCGACCTAGTCAAGGTTGTACCATGGGGTACAACCAATGGAACTATCATATTGCACGTATCTAAGCATATGTGAATATAAGCCTTATGGCCACATGGCAATCAGCCATTGGGCCCAAAAACCTAACACTAGAATCGTAGGAGTAAAAGAGAATGAAACCCTAAAAGTTCCTTTTTCTGATTCCAGTCTCAGGAGCGCGTATTGCATCAGTTTTGGATTCTTTCTGACCTCTCTTGAGCAGGGGAGCTTGCATTCCGCAGTTGTTTCCTCGATTTCGGCATCTCTCAAGCATCTCGGCAGGATGGATGCCTTTAGAGGAGTGGGAGCCTGCCAAGGATCCGGTATATGAATGATATGTTATGCAATGACAACTTCCTGACCGGCATTAGGCCAAGTTTGCATCTTTTTTTAGTTTTAGAGGAACTCTAGATCCCAAGACCTTAGCCCTCTCATGAATGAACGTAATCTAGTATATTTAGATTAGATAGCTTAGATCCTTCTCAGTATTTCACTTCAGTGTGATGCTTATGGACTACTTTGTGCAGCACTTCTTATGTATTGAGAACCCAGGGCCTTCATAGATGATGACTCTAGTTTAGCCACATTAATTCCCAATTAATGCGGCCTATGCATCAGAGCCCGCCTGGTTGAGAGTAGCGAAGCTAGACCGGCTGACAAGGAATCCGTTACAGTTGATCCCTCTGGTGTGTAAAGTCTACTGGGAACATTGTGGGCTAGGCCTAACACCTTGGCACCTCGTGAAGGCAAGGTATGGGCTCAACACTTCTTTGGGTGATGCGTCACCTTCAATGGGGTTCAAGTCGTAGACGAGCAGTGGCTCTCTAGCTCACCTATAACTGGCACGCATTTTCTGGAGGAGAGTGATCTCCTCCTGCCTCATCGAGAATTGGGGATATGTAACCTAGCAGTAGCCCCTTTGGCTATGCACCCGACAGACTACGGCCAGGGTCCAATACGTTTCAGTCTATTTGCAAAGTATTCACAGGAGGCTGAGCGCCGCCTTCCCTGCGCGCCTGGGCATCTGGCGTTCGGGCTTTTTGGATGCGCTTGTTTTCAGCTTCAGCGG
>JAANSK020267604.1:0-21546 GCA_011763485.2 Isoetes engelmannii
GACGGGCCTCGGCCTTACGTGCCAAATATCTGGCCTCGGACGTACAGCCTCGGTCACGCATTTTTGGTTATCGGACTAGAGTCCGATAACCTTACTTTCTCACAATCTCTAATAATCTCAAATGATTGCAAACATTTACAGTTTGACCTTTCATGCTCGTGCATTTTCTTTTTTCTCTTTCACTACCCTCCTGGCTTTTTCCTTTTCTTCAATTGCACCTAACCTTGTTCCAAGCCTGCCTGCTGCTAGTTAAGCTTGTTTTTTTGTTGTAAGCTTGTTTTGACAACTGCTAGTTAAGCTTGTTTTTTTTGTTGTAAGCTTGTTTTGACAGGCAAAAATGCCAAAAACAGGCGTGAAAGCCGTCAAATTTGGGCCTTGGACCATGGAGTCGAACGGTTGGGAAGGGTGTTGGCTGATAACGGGGGCTTTTTGATGGTGGATTCGAACGCTTCAGTAAAACCCTAGTCTTTGAGATGGAGGGAGTTCCGGCCGAGGTGTTGCAGGATGTAAGCTGTGTTGTCCGTGATTTGAACAACTTAGAAGAACAATTTCGTCTAGTTCTCGACAATTGTACCACTGATTCTATCAAAGCTCTCACTCCGCTGGAGCGCGCTTCCACCTTTCTCAACCTTTCCAAGACTGTAAACGCCCTCTTCTGTGGTAAGTATTTTTTCCCTAGACAATCTTTCGTAGAAATATGTTAGAATAGAAAACCCATTTGCTTGCTTGCATAAACAATATTGATATTTATATTCCTGTTTATAGATATTAGGAATTTCAAGCTGATTTCAACATGCCATTATGTGTTTATCTGCGTTGTTTTCTTTGTGACTAGCATTTTTAAGAACACAAGGAGAATCTCCTGAAGACCATCCTGCACACTCAGAATTGGTACAGACTTGTCACTCCATTAAGGCTAGGTGCTCTTATCCAGTTTTTGTCACTGTGGATTTGCTTCATTTTTGGGAAATTTTAACAATTAGTTAGTATTACGATGCTTGAAATGTGTCATATAAAGAATAAAGGACGTAACAATGACATGACAAGCCAAGCTGCATTTTGAAATCTACAGATTTATGTCTCCTTTCTCTGCAGGCCAGAGTAGACCTTTATGAAGACAAAGTAGAGCATGCTCAGGCCAAAAATAAAGGTATGTTGTCATCTGGATGTTCGGGTTAAATGTTCTTCATATTCAGGTGAAATGCTTTGCTTCAGCCAGTTTAATAAATGCATCCTTCATTCCAGCTCCAACTCGGCCATCTACTTCACTGAATATTCAAGCGGCCAATCGATTTATTGAACATGCCATTCCTGATCTCACTGAAGGTAAGTTTTAGCTAAAAAAATTTTGCTGTTTGAACTTCTTAAATGGTGGGCTGTTTGATGCAGAACAAAAACAGCAAGTGAGGGACCTTGGTAAAACAAAGCAAAGAGTTAGTTCTGCAGATGCTACTAAGACAAAGAATCAAATGCCTAAAATGCCAAAATTCCAAATGAATTCAAGTGTGGCTCAGGCAGCTGCTGCATTTCTTGCTGAAGCCACCAAAGAGCTAATGACACAAAAACAAAATTGAACAAGCAGTATGGTTTATTATATCTATGTCTTTCTGCAGAGCATTTTTTGTCCTGAAGACTGGAAGGAAAGGGTGTCAGGACTGTAAATGTTTTGATATCATTGCATTGTGTAAAGAGAAAATGATATCTGCTTGTTACACAGAAAGGCGCCCATGCAACGTTTATGCTGCCATTGCAACATTCTTTTTGGTGTTCTCTTTGTGGATGAAAATAAACTAGCTTTAGTTGATGCGTGGCTCATCCATGTCATTTTTACTTCCTTTTTTACATTAGAAAATAGAGCTTTGATGCTCATACTTGAGCTTGTCATTCATAGTTTAATGCTCAGTCACAAATGATCTTAGACAATGCGTACCACGGTGTTAGTGGACTTCAAGCACGTGTCCAATACCATGGCGTTGAAGATATTCCAATACATGCTAGGTATGTGATGCCTAATCCTTTCCCTTGGATTTCAAATGGTTATACAGTTTCAAATGGTTTCACTTTATTTGGCAATGGTTTTCCATAAAGACATGACATAGAATCTTGTTCTACATTTCGTGGCCGACATGTTAGAGCAAATACATGATTAACACATCCAGACTTTGTAGGCTCGCATGTGTAGCATTTTCATATGGAAAAGATGCTACCTCACATCTCTAGAAGAGCTGTTCTTTCCAGCATTGCCTAATAATTACTGGACCTATTGAGCTGCCACTTGAGCACCTTGAGAGAGATTATAAGTAAAACTTTTCGATGTTCCAAACATGGTGGTTTACATACACCAGCATCGACATGACAATGCCCCGTATGGCATGTGTAAAGTGCCCTTTATAGAAGTGTAGCTCAATGACACTGAAAGTGCCCTTTATAAAAGCGTAACTCTCTTTAAACTGGCTCTTAAATGGAATACTATAACTAGTTGTATCTTGAATGCTAAACACTCTACCTTAGGATTCAATCTATCACTAAGGACATTGATTCCGTTATCTGAGGTACAACTTTATATGATAATCCATTCTGGCTATGCAACTTGCATGAAACAACATCCTTGTAGGTAGGCTTTTCATTCATCTTAACAATTTGATTACAATGGTATAGAGAGGGTAGTCGCATAACGTAAGCTACCCAAAAAATGGGAAAAAACATAAGGAATATTTTGTTATAACACTTGGATCCCAAAAATTTTTTTTGCTTACTACAGATGTTGGCTAGTGTACCTGTCAAGAGCTTATTGCCGAGATTAAAAAACCTCGCTCTTTCAAGTTTTCGAGGAAAAACTCCAGCAATAAGCACTCGATAAGGGGCTTGGATAAATGCAAGGATGTTAGACGTTCCCATAAAAACCCACGCTTTGAGGAGAAAACCGGAGTCGCGCATCACCCTTGCACCTGCACATCACCAACACTAAAACACAAGAGTAAAATTAAAAAACCTCGAAAAGCGAGGGGTTTCAGACGTGCCACGCCACAAAACCTCGAAAAGCGAGGGGCTAGTCACGCATGCTACGCGACAACCAATTTATGGGAAGGGAAGGGAGGGTGGGAAGCAAGGAAAAACTACTGAGAGAGATGAGAAAGCGCCGATGAGAAGCCGATGAAGGACTTTGCAACAAATAGCGAATGTCCAGCTTAATGAGCGCCCCAAAAATGCATGCAACATATGCATGCGATGCATGCAAGCATGCATGCTCATCTTGATCAAGAATCTATATCCGCTACTCGGATCGATGAGATTCTCGCTCTGCAACTGCATGAAACAACAACATCCCAATACCAAAGAACGTCCAAAAACTAGACTTGAAGAGAAAGTCGAAGGATTGTCCCATGCCGTACAAAAGGTTAAAATAGAAGAGGTTAGAAAGGATAAGAATCGTCAAGAAAGGCTAACTCATGCAAGAAGAAGCTAACTCATGTAAGAAGAAGCCCTTCCTCTGCATGAGGTCAAAGAATAGAAGCAAGGGAAAATTGCTGAGAGAGATGAGAAAGCGCCAATGAGAAGTCGATCCTATTCTTTGGCGAACTCCGTCGCCGCTGTTAAAACCTTATAATTGGCATGCTCTATAGAGCTGCAATGAGGCCTCTTTCCGATTGACGCCATGGTCGCGACCTCCATTGTAAGTTCTCTTTGTAGTATTATAAGCTTTTCTTGCAGTAGGTATTTTTCTCTTGCAAACAGTATTAGTTTATCATAGCTGAGATTTACCTGAGGCCACAGGGTCTAGTTTGATATTTTCTGATATGAGACAAGTCTGTATTTTTGAACTTTCTGTATAATGTCTTAACGTTTAGGAAATTGTTCGTTTGAAGAAGAATGTTGGGTCGAAGTTAGTGACACATGCTGATAGTTACAATGATTCTTTAAGAAATGCTGGATGCTTTTCTTCCTTTGTTAAGCTTCAAACAAAGTCTAGGTTCTTCTTTGGAGGTACTCAAAAGTTAAGCATAGCTACAATGCAACTGGAATTCTGAAAGCAAAGGAGGTTTTTGTAACATTCAATCAATGGCCCAGCAAGTTACATATCAAACATGTGTTAGAGTCTTCGATAAGTGACATTCTATATCTATTACATATTTAGCCGCCAAGAATAAAAGATATATAGTAGCCTGAAACTCTATATAATTATAGTTATGAAACACGGCCGTTTCGGCAGTGTCCCATGACTGCAACACATTCTCCAGCAATTCCGTTGCAATGGCCGTGGTATTTATGATGATTCGAACAATGGCCATTCTCCACCATTTTCTATCGTGGTAGTCGTCAGAACACAGCCATGTTCAACAAAAGTTTTTGTTCAACAAAAAACAGAGATAAAAAAACCGCGGTTGTCTAAAAACAAACGCCCAAAAAATGGTATTATTTTGTCAAAACTGCCTCTGTTTTACCAAAAATGCAAACTGACTTGTTTCTTTTGCATTTTTGTTTTGCTCAACTAACTTGTTGGGGTGCCGCTTTTTTGCGAGCATAGGTTTTAAAATATTATTTTGAGTAATTATTTTGATGTTTTTTGATACTTTTTTAATTAATTCAAAAATTTAATTATTTAATATTTAGGTAATTTTGAGGAATATTCCCAATGTTATCCGCTTTCGTGTTGCTTGTGTTGCAGATGAAAATGCCTGGTTTCAAAACAGCATGTGAATCGGTCAAATACCTAGTTACTCGAAAAGACTGAATGCGCCTAGTCCCTTTTTTTTTTTGAAGAACTAAATCTCAATGAATTAAAAGAATGGCAATGATACAAAGTGAGTGAAGAGGAAAGTGAACTGCCCCAAAGAGACAGCGACCACCCCACCACTCCATCATCTCATCCACAAAGTGCCCATCATCATCCACAACACCCAGGAAGTCCCGCCAAATGGCGAACTTCCGCTCCGCCAGTCCCGGAAATACCAAGAAAATCTGGAATAATTTATACCTGAGATGGGGGACCAGGGAGGCCGAAGGCTACTGGATCCCCTGAAAAATCCACAACCGCCGCCGTCTCCAGATCAGCCATACCAGCCAAGCCACACATAAGTGCAAGGCTTGCTTCCTCAAAAGGGGCCAAGCACCTGGATACAAATGCAGTAGCAACTGCTGGCTAGTCAGCCAAACTTGGAACCGAGCCAGAACCCAGGCCCAGGTCGTCTGCAAGTGGGGGCAGAGGACCAGACAATGCTCCGCCGTCTCAAGATCAAGACCACAACAAGGGCATAGAGGACTTACCCCTGGCCTAAACCTGCTCATCAGGGCATTCACCCTGATACAACGGTGCACCACCTGCCACAGAAGCACCCTAACCTTCGGAGGGGGAAGGGAACTCCACGTTCAAACCCAGACAGAGCGCCAGCTGGATCCCGGAAGCTACAGAGACCACTTGCCAGAAGGAGGCAAAGTGTCGTGAATAACTAGCGCACGGTAGGAAGTCCGCACAAAACATGAAACCTCAACGTCAGGAAGGACCTTTCAAAGCTGCACCACCACATCATCTTGAAGCAGTAAAGGTATGTGCAGTGGAATGCTACCGGCCACCTGCTCCCAAATGGCCCGGTCACTGGCTCTCAGGGGAAAACAGGCTTGGAAGAACTCCCATGATGCTACCCGGCCATCCCAATACCAGTCCTCCAGGGTGAGCACACCAGCCCGCCGCCAACGGGCCTGCGTCCGGGCGTGTACAATGGCGGCCAGGGGCAAGTGCATCGGAGGCAAAGGGACTCACAAGAAAGGCGAGGATTGATGATACACTGAGGCATAGTCCAGCTGGAACAGTACCCACACATGATCCCAAGCCCGCAATACCTCGGTGAGAAAAGGGGATGCATGCGGGAAATGAACGCGCCTAGTCTTAGCCCCAGTACTGCATAATTTACACCTAGAGTGCTCTCAAAGTGATTATTTCTTACACACAAAATGCGAACCAAACGAGAGCTCTTTCCAAGAACTTTTATATTGGCATAGCTAGCATTGGCATACTAATCATTCTCGCTTAAGAAAGAAAGTCTGATGAAACATATATTGGCCTCCTATATACAGTTATAACTTGCATCGCACTCTAGTTTCCTATATCGTGCACAACTTCTTGATCCAACAACAAAATGGAGCTTCTGGTATCCAAAACAGTTGAAATAGGAAGGCCATCGACTAACTCTTGGAGTCGCACTAGCTTTAGATTTTCATCATTTGTAACCGAACCATAGTTGTCAATAAATGAAGTTGCTAAGTTTGTGAAATCATACAAAACCAGATGGTAATGTAATAGAATGGTTTAGTTTGGATTCCACGAATAAAGGAGTTAATATTGTCTTATAGCTATAACTATAGATGTAAAGATAGTCATAAAAAATAATAGATTCTGCAAAAACAATTAGGGCGAATTAAAAAAACCTCTATATGCAACAAAAGCACAATAATCGAAACCTAAACTAACATAATCACGCATAAAAATTCATGAAGAACATCTCCAGATATGCCTTCAAATATCTGTATACTTTTTAAAGGAAAGCTAAGGAAACTATGGTGCATTGGTTCAGGAAGTTCCCTAGAGTTATTGGAAGCTACCGTGTATAATAAAGAAAACTCGTGTTAAGAAAAAGTTAGCCAGTTTCGTCCGCGAATAAACTTCCAATGTGTTAGGACATAGATTTACATCTGACATAGCTTTATATTTGTGTTATATGACATGTAACATTAGATGTTGATTCTTCACATACATAGGAGTACATGTTTACAAGAAATTTATCATATGTGACATATGACACATTTATAATGCATATAAAATACACATGGTATACAACACTTGATATATATGACATAGAATAGAATAGAATAGATTTTTTATCGTCCACGGAGACCAATTGTCCTATGGGACCTAAACAAAGAGAGCAACAAGCCGATTACTGCCAGGATATCTCTGAATATGCCTTCAAATATATGTATAGTTTTTTTAAAAGGTAAGGAAAATGTGTTGGAATTTGGGCTTTTGATTAAAATGCAGCGTTACTAACAAAAAATTGGTCAACTAAAATACAATGTGATCATTTTCATGATCCTATCTGAAATTATCCCTTCATGATCCTACATTTTCTTTGTACATATTCAATTTACTTGGTTTTACGGCTCCAGTTACCACTATAGATGTTTTTTGGTTACACGATATGTTACACGATTTTCTACACAACACGTTCACTTACACAAATTTCTGCACGATTCTTTGCACGATATCGCACATGCACTTTTTTACTTCCACCACCACTTCTTACACGATTTTTCACACAACATCTCACCGGTTGTCATACATGACCATGCTTTCACACACTTCACATATCACCCATTCTTGCACGATTTCATGCATGACTTTTTTCACCACCCTTCACACATGATTCATTTCACCACTCCATACATGACTTCTCTCACACTTCCATCATACACACGACTTCACACACGACCTCAGCTACCTGGCACGATTTTCAGGCACGCACATTTACGCGACATTTTGTACGACACAACTTTTTACGCGATTTCTTCTACGATTTTTTACACGATTTTGGTCATGATTTTTTACACGATATGATATATGTTTTCGGGCACAACTCTTCTCCCGATCCAGTACAATATTTTTTATAACGTCACCACTTCCACCTCATCACTTTCTTCTCGCAGTAATTCTATTTCCTGTCACTTTCGCCACCTCAGGCGTCCATATTTTTTTCATCATTATTTTTTCCATGTATCACCAACTGCCACTTGCCACCTCAGCATTTACACAAATGGCCGCTCCCCATCAATGCACCTCTTTGCCCAATATAAATACCATCCTTAGGGTTTTTTTCTTCACTCTTTTTTTGCGCCTTCACAAAACCTTTGCACTCTTAGCTCTGGCTAATTGCTTCTTTCCACTCCTCCGTCCACTGCTCGCTCCGCTTTTCACTATGGCCAGATCTAGCACTCCCCTACCAACCCTCCCTGTGGATTTCTCCTATAGCTGTGGGCTCCAGAAGCTTCAAACCCTCGCCCCAGCTGAAAAAACCCTATTTCAAAAAGCGGACTTGTTGGAGTTCAATCGATTGAAGTGGCCAACTCTTCAGGAGTAGCTGCTTCAGGAGTTTTGTCCAATTTTACCGGGTCTCAGACACTCTGGTGACGCCGAAGATCAGAGGCAATACCGTCAAGATCATAGAGGAGCTTCTAAACGAGGCCTTTCTCTTTCCACATGTGCCAGATTCCCTCAACCCCATGAAAATTGTTCAAGAGGACATCTTTGATTATGATGTTCCTCAACTGAAGAAGAATGTTAACCTGAGCTACAAGAACCTTCCGGCCCACCTTGCTCAATTTGACCACTTGTCCTGGCGGAAGATTGATGGGCAAGCAATGAAAAAAATGCAGCTCAGCAAGCTTATTTACCATGCCATTGTGCTAGCTGCATATGCCGATAAGCCCATCAATTGGGCTTTACTGCTGCAATCCCACTGCAACAAGGCTCTGTTCCCACTGTGGGATGCTCCTAAGCCTGGACGTCATGCACACTACTTCGGGGGCACATCCAGCAAATCATTAATACCATTCTAGGTATGGCGCCGCTATTCCATGGGCCGCAGGTAACACCTACAACCCCACCTGTCCATTGAGCAGCGGTCACTCTTCTGAACATTAGCTTGTTTTAAATTGATTTCATTGGAGGAATCAAATATTTTGTACATGCTCGAGGTGCAGCCGATGGCATATGTATATTACGATTGCTTATCGCAGCACGAAATTCATCAGAACCATAAGGCCGCGTATGATATATGGAAGCATGCGTTCGAGCAGGACCAACCCCAAGACCTCCTCTTCTCCGAAGAGAATCCACTACTAACGAGTCTGCTCCTTACATGGCTACCTGCATCCATCAAAAGGGCGGGGTTGTGCGCTAACAGGAGGGAATTGAACATGGCTAAGTACTGCATGCAATACCATATGGCGTATCTTCACTTATAGGAGCTGAGCCAAAACACGCTGACACCAGAACTTCAATGGAACCTATGCCAAGCAGTCCCAGTTACAAGGTTCATCCCTTATGACCGTTGGGTCAGTTTGAAAGAGAAATAAAGTTGCCACAGTGGGACTATATCGACAATCTCCGGATCGCTCATCTCCAGTCTCGCACAACTGCCAATCAACACGATATGCTGCTCTGGGGTCCCCTTCCTTTCTACATGTCTTCGATGGCTATTGAAGGCAATCATTTTTCTCTCACCTGCATATCCAGCACATCTGGGCCAAGACACCATAGAGTGTTCGGGAGCATTCCTGCTTTCGTCCTAGTTTTGTTCGCTGCCACAAGTGGACACAGGGTCAAGGTGTGCATAATGCCACCAAATCGCTAGACCCCGGCGTATATCAATAAGGAGTCTACTGCATCGCCCTCAAGTACCTTTTACTGATGGGATAAGTATAGTATTCATCACTTTAAACCTAATGTAGATCTCAGCAGGTGGAGCATGGAGGATCTACTCAGATGCAGAGATGTGCTGGCCCTGGTTCACGAGCTACTAGAAAAAATGATCCGGAACTAGTTTCTCATGGTCGCGCACACGGATATCGCTCAAGTGACCCTCCCAGGGGACATGTCGAGGTACTTACACCATGACGGCTATCACAAGAGGAAGATCTGTCCCCACATAGAGCTCAAGCACCAGGAGCGCTTGTCTGATAACACTTGGCCCCCTCTGGACACCTCAGGATACTGAACTTTGATTCGTGGGGAGGCAATGTGAGTCAATGTTATACAAAAGACCAAGCGTTGGATTGTCATCTGGTAGATAGCGGGTACGGTCGTGCCAAGGGAGCAGCATGCAGTTAAACATGACAATAAAAAGGCTGCTCCACGGCTTTTGGCACGATACGACTTTTGGTACGACATGACCCCGACCATGCACACACACACGATAGGCTCGGGGCCACGTTCACAATCCTGGGTACGAATTCTGGCACGATGTCTAGGCACGACCACGAGCACGATGGGCAGTTAGGAGTCCTTTTCTCCACAATAATATTCGGTCATCTATTGAAGAGGACCCCTCTGCAGTTGCAACAACATTCTGTTAGTTTGTTGGGTAGGCAATCATGTCACCATCATCAGGCCACGACCCTGCTATTGATAAAAGGCCCTGCTTCAGATTGAAAAAGGGTCCAAAAACTTGATCACTCTTAGTTGTCGACGGTTCTTAGTCCATTTTCGCCTGACTGCTCTATGTTCTGTGTTCATGATCCTCATATTTTAATGTACTTTTTTCGTTTGAATTTGAGTAAAGTTTTGATTATCTTCATGAAATTTGTCAAGTGTTTCAAGATCCATTATATATGTATGTTCTTGAGAGTTCAGTTCATGTATTGTGCAAAGTTCGTTCTAAGTGTTCAAGAATTGCTTGATTCATCTGCCTTAGTTGCAAATTTCCTTTCCCGCATGACACTACGCAAGCAGATCCCTGGAGCATTCAAGATCACTGAACTTAGTGAATCTGCTCATGCCCATCAACCCGAACCCCAGCCACTTAACATATAGTGTGTCAAATGACGTATTTCAAACTTTTTGAAGTCTCTTTTGACACATTTTCTCGAGCTAAGATATCTCTTTAGCAAGTTTGCCTAACCCATGCTACAACATTTCTTGGCTTCCTAGGCTATCTACGTAGCAAGCCACCTCAACAAGATTGAACTCGGACCATTAGATCTATTAATTTGAAATCAAATGGTCTTGAACATAAGTCAAGGAGCAATGCAAAGGCGTTCACTCAAGATAATATATATTGTTTGGAACAGTGTAAGAATGTGCCTTAACATTTTCCTAAATGAGTACTTTATTTTTTAGGTTCCCTGCGATGAGTTCGCTGCTGGACAAAGACAGAGAAGGATGCCATTGTGAGCAATAAAGCCATTTACAACTCCGTGCCTTTTGTGCAATAGACCCTTCATTGTTGTTAAGGCCAAAATGGCCCATACCTGGTGTTCTTTCTCACAGATGCATGCTATCAAACAACTATGATTAAACCTTCTATTATATTGCAGGCAAAGATGATTTAGAGGCAAGTATGAAGAGATCTATTTGGGTAAGAGTTGGAGCATGAAACTTTCTATGATGGGTATGGAACCTAGACCTGATGCATCTACACCTGCAGTGCAACCCGATTACTATCATGCGATGGCTGTTGATGCCCTCCAAAAGATCAGAACATCACACTCAAAACTCCTAATTTCGATAATTCTGCCAGTGATTCAGTTCCAACAAAGGCTTAGATTCAACAAGCGCAATTGCATCCAAACATCCTTAAACTCATCATCCTCCATGAGAAGTTCAGCCAATTATGGTGAATCAACATTAAGTCATACAGTTGTCCCTCCATTTTTTCTTCAAAGTATTCTGTGCAAATGAAACAAAGGAAACTTCGTAGGGGATGAAGATGCTGAGTTTCCACCTTTGATGCATCCCAATCAAAGTTATATGGAGAAATAGCCTGACATATTATCTGGATTAAGACTCATCACTCAATAGTCTCCCGGTGTGTGAATCTTTAGTTTATAGTAGAATGGTGCAGGGAAAGTGAAAAACTTGATTTAATTCCGTTAAGTTCTGTTTGTGCGACATCTTTATCTACATTATTAACTTGTTCTATTTAAGTTATGATATGCAGCTATGGGATTAATCAATAGTTTCTTGCTATAGGATTAGTTGACACATTTTTTTGCCATTGACACCATCTGGAGTGTCAAGTTTCTGCATTTGAGCCAAGCAAGTGGCTCTTTGTGGGGTATTCTTTGATTTTGATAACATGAATTTACAAATAGTTAGCAAAGTCACGGGCGGATTCCATATAAAGTTGTTGCTTCTCATATGGTTACATAAGAACCTGCTAACCATTAGCAACAGCGCCACAATATGCCAAAAGAGTTGTTTTCTTTTGTGTCTATCTTTGGTTCCAATGCCCCATATTTGCCATGAGCTATTAATAAGGAGCACCCCGTAGTGTGGTAAAGAAAGTATGAAATTTTATATGAGGTTGTTGGTGTGTAGTGAGCGCTTCAAACACTTCGGCGTGAGTTGCAACGCATTGATCCAACATGGTCTTCCTTTGACTGAGTCGTACGAGGATAAAGAAGTTTAAGATTGAGAGCATGACTGGAGAAGAACCTAATGAAGGAGGCCTTGGAAAAAGAAAGTTTGCACCCGAGTCTGAGTGGTACTGTGGGATCCCAAAGTGGATGGCTGGGTATAGGACCTAATTGGATTGGAATGGACGACTTAGGTCCAGGATGGTTTTCAAAGAATTGACTGCTGATAGGGCTGCCAAAAGAAAGATTGATAGAAGATTGTGGATAATCAAGATTTTCAAGCACAGGGTCACCATCCTTATTGACTGGTATCTCACCCAAGTAATATACCGGAACATGATCTGGTCCTTAAAGGAATGTCCGATATACACCTGATGTGGCGAATGAGGTTGAGAAATATGATGGAATGGGTTTTGAACATAAGCACTTTCAGGTGTGGCATAGTACTGCAGTGAAGTGAACAGGTGCTTGATGGGGTGATCCATAAGGTGGAGTTTCAAACTCATTTGCGTCATAGATTATACTATTTCCTGTAGGCCACTTGAACTCCGCGGACGATAAAATGCAATTTAACTCAATTCTCTAATAGAAATAGACTGTTGTTGCACATCATAACTACTCAATGTTGGACAAAGACAGATGGATTTATATGTCCATGGAGATCAAACTAGTTTATTAGACCATTACACATCATGACCACTCAAAATGAAGTTTTTAATGTCCGTGAAGGTCAACTAGTCTATTAGACCATTACACATAATGATCACAACACGAAAGAATATTACTGTTTTTTAATGTATATGCAGACCAACTGGTCTATATGGACTATACATAGTGTGTCCTAGTAAAGACTTGAACATAAGTCCTCATAGATTGTTGTTACTATAAATAAACTAGTCAACTAGCAAGCCACATCATAGGTCACAAAGATCATCCTCACACCAACCAGTATGCTTAAATAACACCCAAGCCCGACATTGAAGAATTTTGTTACAACATATTGCTTAAGGAAATATCATTCATGCAAAAGTTTGAGCTCCTCTCCAAGAACAACCATCGGCTCTGCTACATTAGTACAAGTGGAGACTGCTATGGTTCCATAGTTAGATCCCAATGTGAAGGATATGTGCATCCATCTTGTAGTCTCATCCTATTTGCAAACTAAAATTCAAATTTTGGAGCTAGTATGAATACATAAAAACACTAAATATATGAGAAAAATATACCTTCTTCCTATCATCAATATATTCTCTTAAAGCTATAGGAAAGGTCATTCATCTTTTGGTTGTAAGGCAGCGTTTTGAAGAAGCTCAGAGAACAATTTGTGAACATAGACCATGCACTGCCTTGTATATCTAGCAGCTAAGGTACTAGCCCTTTCCTTTATTTGATTGATATTTTGGTCTATTTTTGGTTCATGCTTTACAATGAATGGTTTCAAGAATGTTGTGTATACATAGATTGTCCCCTAGAAAATATGGAAAAAAAGAGCATAGCTGATGTTAGTAAGCTTATAAATTTAGATCTCTTGCAAACTCAGACCTTCGTTTTAGGATACCAGAGGTAGATGACAAATGCCAGCTTTGCTTCATTGTAAAATGGCATCCTAGAAAACTTAATTGCAGTGAGAGGCCATATGAACCAATTTATTGTTAACAACATACCATGACACAAATGTATCTCCAACACGCTCAAATACGGTTAGCAAAGCCATGATAATCCTATTGAAAAAAATGCCCGTTATATAAGTTATAACAAAGTGAGATTTAAATGAAGGCTCTTGTCTACCAGTATTGACACCAGAAACTTAGCACGTCCACTTCTGGTAAAGGTAGGTTTTCAATGTTTTTGAAGCACTCATATGCAGGATAGACATATCCTGCAGTCAACCTGAAATTGTGTCGAATAATTAGACAATTTTTGTGACGTTAAAAAACTTGAGATTAAAAGCAATTAGACTTACAACATTGCTCTAGTGATAACGGAGCTCATCCCACTAAAAAATACTGACAATTCCAACAGCCAAGTCCTATGGAACTGAAGAGAGATTCAATGACGCTAGATAAGGCAATGTTTGTTGTGATACATGTGCCAGTCCAAACTTAGAAATGCGTGAGTAAATGATTCAAATCTTATAGCTTCTGTTGTCTCCATTTATTGAGCATTTGTAGGGGGTTAACGTTACGAAGCAACTTTAAATCCTTCTTGCTATTGCAAGTAAAGTATCTTCTCATGTAAAGATCAAACCATCTCCCACAAACCCGATCAAGGGGTCAAGTATGGTGTCATGGAGTGGTATAATAAAATAATGAGCCTTGATAAACGATTGTTTGTTAGCCACGTGGCAAATGCGACGGCACGATAGAGCTGCGATCGATAGCCACATGGCAAAATTTGGGACAAAAGCCCTTTGATTTCGAGGATTTAAATATTTCAGCACTTGGTTCCTTAAAAGGCTGAAAGGAATAAATGATCTGGACCATCCATAAAGTTTGTAAGCAAAATATCACGGTTGTGAGCTAGCGACGTGGCAAGAATATATTTGATGTAAGCATTCTAGTCCTTAAAAGGCTAAATAAAAAAAGCAAAAATTTCGTAACCTTCGAGAAAAAGAAAGAACTAAACAAAATAGTCCTTGAAATATTCCAACCTTGGCTTCCACAAAAGGCTAAAAAGGATAAAGGATCTGGGCCATCCAAAAACTTTCTAGCAATCCTAGCCATCCGCGACAAAAAGATAAAAATAGGGTTTCGATGTTGGGAAGATAAAAATGGGGTTTCGATTTTGGGATTTGCCGGATAGATGGGAGGGAGCCGCAGAGGGTCGAAAATAATGCTGGAGCTTACGTTTTTCTGCAGTTTGCTTTGAAAACTTCACTGGTAATTTCATCCCAAATCCAGTTCAAATTGAAGTAGTTATATTTTTAAATTCCCAGGATCACATAAAGTTTGTATAGAAGCCATTTCTTTTGCTATCCAACGCTGTTCAGACCCCCGTCCTGTATTAATTTTTTGTAGTATATGTAAAGGGCCCGGATCTGGGGTTCTTAGCTATATTTTGCTTGCAAAATATACTCAGCACTTGATAAATTGAAATTTTGCGGTTTTACATATCACTTCTGTCTAATTGATATATTGCAAGCCTAATACATTTTCAAAATTATATCATGAAGGTTTAATACATTCTATCACTAAATCAGTTCTGGAAAAAACCAAATTTGACAAAATTTGTCACACAGCTTGTCATAAAGAGGCATGCTTATGACCATTCATATTCTTTTAATCAGCATGCCGGATTGAAAATGAGCTTTGTGGATGAAAAAAAAAAGGGAAATGCAGACATGCTAAATTAAGATTGGCCCACACGAATTCACATTATTGTTGAAACTACTATTGCAGTTTTACCCGAGCTTCAATAAGGACCTTTCTTTTAAACCGTACTTTGAAACCCTTCTAGTCTCTTTTGCCTACGTCAATATTAGGTGATATAAACTAGAGAAGTGAAAATATTCAGACATATAGAATGCAATAGAAACTTCAAAAGGCAGAAAGAAACATGTAGTTCTAAGAGAGAATGAAACATGTAGTTCTATTACATGCATGGGGGGATTAATATTCTTTGCAATGCCCTTGGTCAATGTATATCCCTCTGTAGAGTTATAAGTTTCACTAAATGCCCTTGAGTTAGTCGTATTTTATGAAATGCCCTTCTTTTGTAGAGTTATAAGTTTCACTAAATGCCCTTCGGTTAGTCGTATTTTATGAAATGCCTTTCTTTTGTAGAGTTATAAGTTTCACTAAATGCCCTTCAGTTAGTCGTATTTTATGAAATGCCCTTCTTTAACAGGTACCTATGGCGCCTTTTTGGCGAAACGCCTATTTATATTCATGGTTCCTCAAAGGAAGGCACTCAATTGTCTTCTTGTCTTCTTCTTGTCTTCTTTGCTCTTATCTGCTTCATCGATTTTGCTCTTAGCATTCTGCATCAGTTTGATCTCAACAGTCTCCTCCACCAATTTGCTCTTATCTCTTCTCACCAAGTTGTAAAGATTCGCTTTTGGTCAGACAAAGTCATCAAAGTGTCTCAATTGATTATTTCTTGAAGGGCATTTTAATTATTTTGTTATCTTAAGGGTATTTTGTAAGTTTTGAAACATTTGAAATTTGGAAAAATGTCCCTTTATGTGTCTCAAGGGCGTTTGGGAAAGTCACATGAAACTTAAGGGTATTTGGGGAATTAGCGTAAATCTTAAAGGCATTTGAACAACCTAAAGAGAATACAAAATAAAATACTTTGTATGTTGACCAAGGGCAATTCAAAAAACTATAAAAATTAAGTATTATACGGTGAAATTCATCAAAACATAAGGGTATTTTGTAGTTTTCCCCTTCCCTTGTAGTTTTTTTTCAATTGAATTGTGAAGATAAATAAATTGTATATCAATTGACCCACTTTGAGATTTGTGCTTAGCATATAACTATTGTTGCACAGACAGACACTGGTATTACTTTATTGTCTTTGGGTAGTCTAAAGCACTTGCTAATGGGATTTGAAACTTTATTGTCTCTGGGGAGTCTAAAGCACTCGCTAATGGGATTTGAGACAAAGAAACGATGTAATTCTACTTCCTTACCACCACCTGTAGCAATCCTTGAGTCAAAATTAGAGGCAAGGGTTTTAAAGTCAAAATTAGAGGCAAGGGTTTTAGCAAGAGAATAATTCTAAAAATATGACATATAAATCTCGTATTCCCAATGCATGAGGATTAATTTATACGGATTAACTGGCTATGCATTTAGTTTGTTTGTCACGTATATACTCTTATGCAGAACTTTTACATGCCAACCCCATTGCATCATAATTCATTGGCGATAAACTTATTGACTTTGTTACATATATTCCACTTTTACATGTCAAAGGCTATGTTCCTTTGGCAGACTTAGTATTCTTGCACAATACTAAGATCAATGACATTTTCACAACCTTGTTTGTCCTGGAGTTGGAACTCAGGCAAAATGTGTTTTGGACAATTTAGATTGACATTAAGAGAAACACATTCCGTTGTAAGTTCCATAAAGAACATACACCTCACAATTCTCCGTTGTAAGTTCCATGAAGAACATAGACCTCACAATTCTCTAAATTCAGATAAAAGGCTGGAAAAATGTAAACATGTTATATAAAAAATGTCAGCAACACTTGGAACAACTTTGAAAAAGAGAACCTTTGGAGGCACAATAGAGCGACTTGGACAACTCCTCTCAAGAACGAAAGCACAAATAAACATATCACTGTCATTATCCAGCAAGAAATATCATGAGAGAATAAACACTTGCATGAATGTGAAAGGCAATTTCTTTAGACTAAAAATATCTAGCACAATAACAGGGGGTTGTTTTTTTTATACGCCGTTTCACATATTTCATTAGTGTATTCGTTCAGGTATACTAAACAGCATTTCTAGAGTGCACCCTTTATGGGTTGTTGATTTTTATTGGCTGAAACAACCTCACGGTTGGCATGTTTCTCTGTATGTTTTTTGCTGCTACTTTAGGTTTTCAAAGATGGCTAATGTCGAGCATTTGCATTTAAGAGCACGAAGAAACACAAGAGAAAGGCTTAGCGACCTCAAGTTTTCCAGGGTTTGTGTTTCTCGAATTTTTATCAGATAGGTCAAAAACTGGTGGTTCGAGGGCAAAAAGAATAGGAATGCTATGGCTATGGCACCCCTAAAACCCTCTAAAACCCTCTAAAACCCCCTTTGGTTTGGGTGCATATTCACACGAGGGGTGATGAAGGGCAGCGCGAGCCCTTTTTTACCCCCAAAGCAACAAAATACATGTATGAAATCAACACCATTAAGTACATTGCCTCAAACCTTATAGTATTTTGTAACTCTTGTTATATAGTATGAAAAAACTTGTACGAGCATACCCCACAAACGAGGATTTCTATCTACGGCCCAAATCAAATAATAAGTTGTGAATATGCCCATCCAACAGCTCTCGTTGCCTCAAACTAATGAGGGTTTTAGGTGGAACTTAATACCAATTGTTATGAATCACACCAATAATTCATACATTTTAAATCTACAAAGCCATATTTAAAGTCTTTAGCAGATAAGAACGAGGCGTCTCATTCTATTTGTCCATCTAGAACTGCTAAATTGTCCACCAATCAAACAGTTAGCAAAGGTAAGAAAGCTTTCCAGTTTACTCCAATAGCTTGTGATAATCTAGCTCTAGTTCATCAAACTAGAGGAAGATCCAAATCACAGATCAAATTATGGTCGTTCTCCTCCCGTGCCTCCAAGTGTTAAAAACTTGCAATTAAACTCCATCGAAAAGGTAAAGGAAAGAATTGGCCGGAAACGCAAAAAACGGCGTTACATCTTGTCGGCAAAAACGTCACCAGCAGCGTGAGGGGAAACCCCCTAAAACATTTTAAGTAAGTAGATGTGTTTTTTAGGCTGCACATGGACGTCTATTTTAGGGCACAAACCTATTCTTATTTCTTCACTGCTGTGATATAAGGTGGATCCAGGATCCGATATAGCCTTTCAACTCTAATCACTCTTTCAACTCTAATCGCTTTTTTTTAAATAAAAAAAATTAGAACCATCATTGGATCAATGAATATCAACCCAAACAAAAAATTGGAACCCTCACTGGATCATTAAATATCAACCCAAAAATAAAGAAGCCAACATCACATGATAGACCTAACCGTATAAAAAAAATTAGAACAATGTGCACCACACAATGAGACATTATCACATTACAACCACCATGTTGGTGGTCTAGTGGTTAGACCTTAAGGTTGGGGTGTACCCCTCTAGGGTTCAAAACCCACTGGCTACCATCAGGTGGTAAGTGGATGAGTGCAAGTCTCATCATGTGTAGTGTGTGATGAGAATGACGTGGGTGAGTGTGAGTCTCATCATGTGTGGTGTGTGTCTGAGAATGTGCCATTTAATCGTCATAGATCTCAGAAGGGATGTTGCCAAAAAGGGTATGACGTTAAACTACTAAATAAATAAATAAATATAAAGAAATCACGGAACAAAGGCTGCCATTTACAGCATTATCACATTATTACAAAACAATGTACAATAAGCACTGGTGTGCAAAGGAAGGGTGGTAACGAGGGTAAACCTATGTAGATGATAATTGTAGAAATGCTGAAGTGTAAACAGCAACTCAGCTCATGCAAGGCATCTGAATGGACACCGCAAATGTGGTAAGCCTCAAAACACAAAGAGCTCCCTGCTCCAACCAACGCAGAGACCACATCGCCATGATCCGCACATGGCGTAGCGGCTTTAGATTTGAAGCTAGAAAGCTTTAAACAATACCCAAGCTTCACCTTCCTCCTAATCTAGAAACTCATTACTTGTGAAATGGAACATATATCTTATTGTATATTAAGGACATATGCTTAACATCAACAAGGCTGTACATACAAACGAAGAAAGGAAAGCTTTACATAAGCTGTACATGGTTTCATGATTCAGATTACTGCTAGATCACTCCCACCTTAAAAACACAAATCGCCCTGTGGAAAGCATTTTTTGGAGCACGTAGCAAAGGCTTGTGCTTCGGAGTGTCCTCCCATGACGAAGCATGAAGAAGATATTTGTGTTGTCCAGCACAACACAATTCCTTGGCTCCCTCTACTGCTGCGACTCTTTCTCCCCTTCAACGGCTGCTCATCCTGCTGCAGCTTCAATTTCTCTTGGAAACATGTCCAAAAGCATCATACTGCAGCCTATCTTGGCGAGCTTTGCCACAGTCAGACATCGGGGCAGTGGCTAAGCTGCTCTTAGATGGACCCATCCCTCCATCGCTGGCCGCCTCCTGCATCATACCCATAGCTTCCTCATCGCTTCCTCGCTGGCCACGCTCCATGTATATATCCGGAGACCCATCTCGCTTTAGCAAGATTCTAAAGCACGTGCAGATCCAGCTCCACGCGGCCAAAAGAATTCTTGCCTCTGTCTTCCAATCTAACGGCTGATCGGCTGCAACACGGCCTCATGAACTCTAGGTCAAAGCAAGTGGACGGCCCATCAAAAGAAAATAGACCTTTGCAAAAAAAATTGGACGGCCACAACTTTATTCTATTAAAAAAAAAAAAAAAAAAAAAGCAAACCCCGTGCCCCTTTCAAATTGGGGAACTCTAATAGTTTGTCTCTAATTTTAGGATCGATAAGGCCCACGTTGCCTAATTTTGATTCTGTATCTTCATACACACGCATATATACTCATATGAACACTTATTATATATATTCCACGTCCTTTAATCTGGATTCCACGTCCTTTAATCTGGAATATTCAGAGCATTTTTTCCGGATCCAATGATCCAAGCAATAAGGAGTGTGCCATTTATTAATCTGAAATTGGGTGTAAAATGATATATTGCAAAGGGATTGATCAAATCCCATTTCCTTTTTGGCTCTAATCTACTCGTTTCTACAATTGCATAACCCAGATTTTTCTTGCTTGAACACTAGCATTATGTCTGAGATGCGTTCTACTTTATATATGATACCTATTTTTCTCCTGGACATTATCATATTCATACAAATATTTATCATCATGCATGATGATAGATAAATTGGAGAGGCATTATATCATAAATAAAAACTAGACTATGAAAGAAATAGACGAGTGCACTGCTCCTTTGTATCATCTCGACTTGTCACTGTAGAACAGAGAATAGCTTCCCAATAAATATTGGTGCTAACACTTAAATAAGATAAGAGTGGAAAGCAAGATCACCAGTATGCCCAATTGTGCGCTCAGACATAAAAATTTTGTGCTCATTCCCTCCCTGAAACAAATGCCGCCTTTGTAAGATTGAAGAATGTGACATTAGCTATAATCTTAAGCATCAACCATTTTCATGTAGATAACCCTTAACAATGTATTGAATACAATAACATACCTTGTACGTCTTATCCCCAAAAAAATGTTTCTCATTAAATTCTTCTAGAAATTGTAAACAATAAGTCTTATCCCAGCGTCGAGGGAAAACCTGGACAGAAAAGCATCGATACGAAAGGCAAATGTAGAATTATAAAATTGCCTAATACACCTCTTACATCAAAGCTTATCTACCCACCAATTGAAAAGGTTAGATTAAGATGTGCAAACTTCTCCTTTAATATTTCAACCATTTTGGCCTGCACATTGTGTACCTGCAAAATTATGCAGTTCCCATCTTTATCCAATTTGTCAATAATAAGAAATCCTCAACATGAAGCTACTGATGTCCCTACATGCCTTATCAGATCCCTCAAAATCGTCCCGTTCTTCCTGACTGCAATTGCGACCAATGGGCAATACATTCAACATTCCAGTTCTAAACTCAATAAAGGTTCCTCTGCAAGCCAACAAACAGTATGCCAATTATCTAGCA